>JANIJG010023519.1:9437-96275 GCA_024611175.1 Megaceryle torquata
ATTTAACATCATCAGCAACAAGCAAAACACAAGCAAACACCCAAAGCAAAACACACAAGCAAAACATAATGTTAAAATTCAGCCCAGTTTTAATAAAATGTACTCTGTGCACTGAAATTGCACACGTGCAATATCTGCACGCTAAAAAATTGTTAGGGGTGATCTAGAAATGTGCCGCCCGTTTAACAGAAGTTGTACAGATAGAACCAGATCTCATTTTCACTTCAGAGCAACTGCTGTAATTTTTCATCTTGTGAAATTTAAGAAGATGCTTTTATGCATTTGCTGTTAACTATTAAAACTGCTTGATCTTTCCTACCATACTTACTATAATACTTAAAAATGGCAGATGAAATATGGAAGATGGTGAAAACTTCAGCTGGCATCTGCCTAGAAACCCTTGGGCTTTTCAGAACATGCACTGTACCTACTGCTTTCATGATAACACAATCTTCCTTTTTTATATGTTTATAATTAAGGAAAATTAGAAGGTTGAGAGAAGAACTTGCTGTTCTTGGATGTGGTCTAAGGAGGAAAAATTTAGGTTGTGGGGTTTGGTTTTTTTTTTTGGTAAGGAAGATATAGAAAAAAAAAATACTTCCCAGACTAAGAAGGAACAGAGAAGTCTCTGTGTTTGTAAACACATTGCATTAGGACATGTTCTTCACTAACTAACCAGGTGAACGTCATGGGAAGGGAATGAAGTAGCACGTGGATTTTCTCAGAGAAAATACATTTGATCTAAATGGGATTGAAGCATCACTTCAGAAGAGAGGTGCGAGTAGCAGTTAAGAATTTATGGTTTTATCAGTCGTCCTGCCTTTCTGAAGCTGATGAGGTTTCTGTTTGAGTTTCTTAATTGATTAAACAGATTTTGTAGTAGTAAATATAAAAGAACTTAATAGTTGCACACCAAATCACAAGTGACCATGTTATTATTGCATGGTTTTAGGAACAGCTTTATTTTAGATTTCTGCAGTAAAGAACAACACTGAGCTGGGAACCTCAGTTCCAAGTTAAAAACTGGGGTGCTGAATTTCAGCATGCAGCAGATTTTTTCTTGCCAAGCTGTAATCTCTTGATAATAGAAGCCCTGACGCATAACCTTAACTACAGCTTTGCAGTGGCATCACCATCACATTGATAAACATGCCGTCTGAGCTCTGTTAGTCAGAACATAATGGCTTTGTGTATCTTGTCATGATATTTGTTTCTTGGGATAAAATATGAGAGCTGCAAGTAACACATGCAAACATTAACATGCTTGTTCCTTGTTCTTCCTTGGTTATTTATAGCTCCCTGTTTACACATCGCAGCAGGATCCTGCAGAATCTAATACATTGCATTGGGGAAGCTCAAATTATACACTGGCATGAGGAGATCTTGTGTTGTGGCTGGTCAGTAGCTGTGGTGACCACTACGTAAAATCCAACCGTGCTGTCTGTCAGCACTGACTGACTTAGCAAGCCGTGCAATAATTATCCAGAGCAATTTTTTAAATTGTGTTCCAGTTTGTCTTCATTAAACAGTAGGAACAATGCTGACAGTGTTTTGGCAGAAATAATGTTAAATATAATGGTAAGATTGAAATGTTTCATTTTTTAAACTTGGATTTTTAAACCACTGTGCTCTAGAGCCAGTTGCACTTTTGATCAAAACTTTTCTCTAGCACCCTTAGGTTTAAGCCTCGTTGTTTTACCAGCCCTGTATCATAAGACCATTTTAATTCAGCAGCTGTCAATTTCCAGATGCCTTCTGTGAATAGTGCAACATCTCCTGCAGCATTAAAATGCACACATAAAATTTGCTGCGTGTCATTTGTGCAGAGGAGAGAAAATTTTAACTGTGTTCTGCAGTCTGTTCTATGAGACGCAGGAGAGCAACAGGTCACTTCTGATTTTGTGTGCAACTATTAAGTTCTTTTAAATATAAAAAAACATTTAGAGCTCGCTCTCTGCTGTGCTTGACTTGGAGAAGTAGCTGTTCTTGCTGCAGTCTAAGGGGGATCTGAACATGATGCCTGAATTAATGGAAGACTAGAATAGGAGGGCAAATCTGAAAAAGAAAATTAAAAAGCCAAACAAAACCCCGTGTCATTTTATTAAGCTGTAGAATAGCTGCCTAAGTTTCAAAACTAACTCATGTGCTGTGTTCCTTGTGTAGAAGGACTCTCTCCAGCCTTGCAGTAGAGGCACACAACTATTTTATAGCTGGGTGTCTTGCACTGCCTGGATGGCCTAGTGATAATTCTGTATGACACCGATAAAGGTGATGGCATAATTGGCCACAGCTTCGTTGTGCCAGAAGGATTGACTTCATTCATACGTGGAAATTTGGAACAGCATTTCAAGCTCCCCCTAATTCTGTCACTCAGGTAGGCTCTATGCTGGGCTTGCATTCCCAGGAGGGATTTTTGACATCTCAAAGGAAAACAGTTTGTCAGGCTTTTTTAATAGAGTTGAATCACAACACAAAACAAATGTGAAGTAGTTTGGTTAAAAGGAATCTTAAAATAAAGAAATAAATAAAATGGGCTCCCAGGAATTGAGACACATCACAGTAAATCTTTGGCAAAATGAGTAGGAGGAGATCAGGGCTTTTCATTTTATGCAGCGGACCAGATTGCTCTCTCCTGTCTCCCTGTGCTTTTTTTCATCCATGGTTGGACTCTTCAGCTCTGGTTTTGTCTTATTCCCCTACAGCTTTTCATGTCGCCTTTTCCTATCTCCGCTCTGTTAACTGATGCTGCAGAAGCATCGCACCGCTGATACAGTCCGCGAGGCAGTGATGTCAAAGCCAGGAGCTGAGCTGCATCGTTTAGAATCTGAGTTCCCTTTGGATTGCCTGTTTTCAAATGTTTCTTGATTTTAGTTGATTTTCATTTGCTGTGATAAGCTGCAGACGGGAATTGTGTTGCTTTTTGGGATGTTGGGAGTGGTACGAGGGTACATTTGTTTGCCTTGCTGCTGTTGCCATCTTTCCTCATTGCCCAGAAGCACAAGAAGAGGTAGGAATATGGTGCCAGGGGAGGGATTGATTCCTTGTCATTCACGTGGTGACAAAGGAGAAGTACGTGTGGGCATTACTGACCGGTTACACACCGTAGGCAGCTGTAGTATCTTCCTCTGCTGATACGGGTGACTGCTGCCTGTGAATGGGGGGCTGGTACCTTGCTATAGTAAAATTTTCCTTATTCAGGAGCCCATGGCTCCTGTCACTGATCCCTTAAACTCCAGAGTTCTCTGTTCACTGGTTTAAAAGGAGCAGGGAGGTATGAGCAAGTCATACACTGGAAGGGACTGTAATCTCAAAGCACGTACAACTGGTGGTTAATTCTTGTCTCTGTGCCCCTAGGCCTGTTCCAGGCGAACCCCAGCAGTCTTGCTGGTTTTGAGGGTCAGGGTTAGGTAAGGATAGAACCCTGTGGGAGCGTATCTGCAAAATAATACACAAGGGCTTCCAAAGAGACTGCTCACTTGTATTCAGCGTTGTGGTGGGAGCTTCTGAGGTGTACACAGCACTGTTTTAGTAGGGAATTACCTTTTTCAGGATTCCTTATCCAATTTACAATATGGAAGCCTCTAATCACTTGCCCACCTCTTTCAAGTAGATGTTTACAAGACGGTGTGGTCCAAAAATGCATTAAGCCAGCTTGAGGTGTATTTTCTTTTGGGGCAGTTACTAATTCTTATTTCTCTCCTCCGAGAGTGCTCAGACAGAATGTGGTGTTTGCTGGTGTTTGTACCTCTGTGCTTAGGAGGGCAAGAGAAAAAGTCCAGAGGGCTGACCCTTCCCGAAAG
The DNA here is from genome assembly GCA_024611175.1 of Megaceryle torquata. NCBI lineage: Eukaryota > Metazoa > Chordata > Aves > Coraciiformes > Cerylidae > Megaceryle > Megaceryle torquata. The sequence continues at coordinate 13,238 of JANIJG010023519.1, forward strand.
AGGCACTCTGAGCTTAGTGTTTATCTCCTGCTACTGGTTCGTGGTGCTTCCTGGTCGGGGAGGAGGTGAGACTGGTCCCGGAGCTGCAGGCTCAGAGGGGCAGCACTCTGCACGGCACTTACCCAACGGGGCTGCCGGCACCGGGTAGAGAGGAGGAGGAGGAGGAGGGGAGGGAGCGATGCTTATAGCTGGAGGCGTTGGGGACGGTGGGGGGGGCACTGCAGAGGGGGAAACGTGTGCGAGGGGCAGCTGCGGGGGGGACCGCAGAGCGAAGAAGGGCAGCTGAGGGGCGCGGCAGATGAGCCCCAGCAACTGCCCCGGGCGGCAGAGGCCACCCCGCCGCAGAGCCCCCGGGGACCCGCGGCCGTGAATCCGGCTGCTGCTCTCGCGGGGCTTTCCCGGAGTGGGGGGCGGAGGGGAGGCAGGGTAGGCGAGGGCCGGCTCGCCGCCCGGGGGGGTGGGGGGCAGCGATCCAGGCCGCCTTTTGCGGCGCGCCCCGCGGGTGCCGCGCCGCCCAGCCCCGCCGCGATCACATGCTGGGCGGCTGCGGCCGCCGCCTCCCGCCCGCCCGGCCCTCCGCGCTGCTCGGCTCGGCTCGGCTCGGCTCCGCTCCGCTCCGCCGCTCGCCTCTCTGCCTGCGCCGCAAGCCCCAGCCGCCCGCCATCGCCGCGGGCCCCGCCGCGCTCCGTACCTGCGCCCGCGCCGCCGCCGCCGCAGCCGTGTCCCGCCGGGCCCCGCCGAGCGCGGCCCCGGCCCCGGCGGGCGGCTGCAGGAGGAGAGGAGGAGGAGGAGGAGAAGGAAGTGTCTCGGCGCGGCGGGCGAGCGACCGCGGACCGCTGCGAGCCGAGGAGGGGGAGCGGCGGCGGCCCCGCTTTCCTCCGGCGAGGGGAGGCGTTCGCTGTATTCCTCCGAAAATCGGGAAGGGTGAAGCCGGAGGGTTGGCGTCTGCACGGACTCGTTAACCCCTGCAACACCTTCTCTGGAGAGTCACTTTTCTCCCCTGGAAATCAGCGTTGCGTATTTTCCTTCGCTTGCTGCTGCCTCGTCGAAAAATAGACTTCAAAAGAGACGTGCAGCGGAATACTTCGGTCGGTTGGGGAAAGAACTGACTGTGGTACTGACTTTGTTTGTTTTTCTTTTTTGTTTTTTAAGCTTCAAATGTTGGAAGTTTGACGTGGAAGGGAATGTGGTTTGAATTTTTCAGTATCTTTTTTAAAGATACCTCCCCCCCGGTCTGTTCTCAGCCGCTCTGTAGGTGTGTGCTCTTTCTTCTAGCGACAGACCTTAAGCTAAGAACATTGTTTGGCTGTTGTGCTGATTAACGAGATTTTTTTTAATTTTTTTTTTTTTTTTTTTAGTTCTGCTGACATACTCTTTTTGTTATCTTTTATCACAGAAACGTTTTATTAAGGGGTTGAGGCAGTACGGCAAGAACTTCTTCAGGATCCGAAAGGAGTTGCTTCCGAATAAGGAGACTGTAAGTACATTCAGACTTTATGTAATTTGCTTTTTCTCTTGCTGCTTCACTGTTTGATCTTACGAAACTATTTCCTTTTTACCCTGAACTGAATTCTCTTCAGATAAATGGAGGAGTAATTCACAGCCAGAAGAGGTATCTGTCATTTTTAGTGCAGTTTTTAGGTCTTAACGTATGAAAGATGTTACATAAAATAGTCGTCGATGCTGGACGGAGTCACGAAGGTTGGAGGCAATGTGTTTATGGAGACCAAATCTAATTTTAAATTCTGACATTACGATGGGATAATACATTTATGTCACCCAGTTGGGCTCAAATGGCATTGGGTAATTAAAGAAAGCCTAAAACGAAACAAAATCTAATTGAATCTGGAAGACTGAGGTATGTGCCTGCTCCTGTGACCTGCAGAATTGGGTTGTGTGTTTAACTCTTAACGTTCCCGAAGCGTGGGCAGCAAGCGTGTAACTTCAGATTCTGAATTGATCTGTGGCTTATTGCTCTCCTGAACTTCGCCGAGCTTACGTAACTGTCATTCTGGTGGAAACCCTGGCAAGTGTTTAGAAGGAAGATGGACAGGGAGGAGTGGTTGACTTCTTCAAAGGAAAGAGGGTTTGGGAAGCATTGGGAATCTGGTTACTTATCCATTAGTCCTAATTGCCAAGCTTCTCTAGAAGCTTCGGTTTCTGTTCTGCAGGTGTCATTTAACTGCTGAGAGGGTGATTTTGGAAAGTGGGTTTTGGATTTGTTCTCAATTTAGAAGGGAGATAACTCGGTGGAAACTGAGTTAGGGCAATGTGTTGGTGATCTGGAAGATATTTATTTGAAGCATAACTGGTTGTTTAGACTTTTGTGTGTGTGGAATTCGGATGTGCGGTGGGGAAGAGCATGACTGTAAAAATACTTTAAAACCTGCCCCTTACTGTAGGATGTTTCAGTTTTCTTCTGCGATGTTGATGTGAGAGGATGCTGTGATATCACAGTCTCCTCTGGGTAAATAGTATCACTGCGTAAGGCAGGTAGGAAGGGGAGGGTGAAATGGTTCTTGGAATGCCTCGGTTGATGTAGATGTGCACTGAGGCTGTTGAGAAAGATACCAATGGAGTGTAGGTAGACTTTGCTTTAGTATTCTGTTGGATTTTGAAGCGTGAAGGCTCAGTGCTGGAAAGAGGACAGCTTAAAAGGAATGCCAAACTAGGGTGCTGCTTAGCAAGATCTAGCAAATCTAGAACGCAGTCACTTCACAAGTCCTTTCCTCTTCTCTTTGGAACATCTCCTAGCAGTGTATTTAGAACACTTGTTTACCATCAGCAAAATGAATTTCTAAAGTTCCTAAGAGGCAAAAGCACGTTTCTAAAGTTTGCATTACAATAACTGTTATGCTTCTAAATATAAAATGTGTCTTTGTGATAGAGAAAAATCACGTGCAGGAGAAGGGAAAACTAAAGACCTGAGCGTTGGGGTTGGGTGTCTGACCCTGTTTGTGACTGTTTGACTTCTACATTTGAACTTGGTTATCAGGCCTAAACTTTTTTTGGTAAAAGTTTTGCAGATGGTGTGAAACTTCCTATGAATTATCTCTTTTTAGGTGTTCCATTTTTTGTTTCATTAGGCCCAAATTCTTAGTATGGAGAAAACTCAATAGTAAGTTTGAGCAACTGGGAAGCAGCGTGTTGATGGCTTTGAGCAGGCTTTTTTAGCCCCTAGTGGTAACTGATCTACAAATAACCTTTGACCTACAAGGGATTATTTAATCTCTGTTTCCTATTTTTGCCCACAGGTCTCACTTCTGCTTTCCTTTAATTCCCAGTCTTTTTTTCAGGCAGGGTACAGCAGTTTTGCTATCGTAAGACACGCAGAATAAAGGCCACAGTAAATAATGTTTCCCTATCCAGTTTTGCTTTTCATCCTTGAAGTGGAAGAATGAATAATGTAAATTAGGAGGCTGTTGGAATTAATTTGTCTGTATTTTTTCTTCACCAAAATAATTTCAGGTATTTGCCTGCCATTTTTCTAGTGCAGTGTGAAGTAACCCTCTAGCAATTGCAGAAACACTAGGGGAAAAAAAAGGCCTTATTTTCCTGTTTAGCCACCATATTAACAAGCTCTAAAAATTATTCTGTGGATGCAAAAACACTACGGCCCCTCCCAAGTCTACAAAAGCTACTTGAAAATGAGTCAGGGGCATTCTTGAAGTGACTTGCCCTAAATGCAAACAGGCTGTAGGTCAATACATCCCGCACATTGCTAATTTAGAGTTCACCTTACTAGTCACTGCAGCCTCTGGGGAGGGGAGCCAGGACTTTTGCCTCTCTGCAAAACCCACTGAAAGTTAAATCTTTTTATTCTTATTCTTCTTGTACTCTGTGTCCCTGTTCTAGACACATTTATGCTGCTTTTGCTGGGGGAGAACTCTTCTTAATAGCGACTTAAGCCCTGTGGTTGGAACATTACAATAGTGGAAGATAAGTAACACAATAGAAATACAAAATTTTTGTCAAGAGTAGGCCTATTTTATATGAAATCAAGCTAAAGCTGCTGTACAGAAAGGCAGAGCATAGAGGTGAGTATGACATTGTATTTCTTCTGTAATAGCGGAAGGTGCAAAGCGGCGATGGTGAGAGATGAGAATTAGGCCATATTGTACTGAGCTTTTACAAGCGTGTTAAGGAATGTCCTATTTGAGTAGTGCCTTTGCTGCCTTTTTTTTTTCCCCCTTTTGACAGTTATCATACAGTATCCTTCAAGAAAACCCTGTGTTTGTCAATGTGTGTTTTAACTTGTTTAACATGTTTTTCAACTTTTTTTTTTTTTACTTCTTTCTTCTGAAAGATTAACCAGCAAGGGAATAAAAAAAATAAACCAAAACCATTTAGGAAAAGGAAATATTTACTGCCAATCAAAACTATTGTTAGGTGCCTATCATTAGGTCTTTGCTGTTCCAGTTTATTTGAAAGTTAATGTCCGAGAGGGGTTCCTGGCAGGCATGAGCTGTAGCTTTCTTTTCAGGCTTCTATAAGAATCACAGGAACTAAAACCAGCTCTTATCTGAGCATGATGTGGGATAACGGCTGGGCTTGCTGGGAGACAAGAATGCTGGCTCATTTAGTGCCTCTGCTGAAGTGGGAATGCTGAAATGGATCAAGGGAAGGCAGTAGTTTTAAGGCTGCGCCAGAAAGTGTTACCCTTTGGAGAAAAGGTGCCTCCATGTAGATGAGCTGAGATGGAGATTTCTGAAACTTCCTTGGGTTTCCATTGAACTCTGTCTTAAATACATCTCCTCTGTGCTTGTGGAGCTTTCTTCCTTCTCCCTCCTGCTCAATAGTTTTCTCTTAGTTACAGCTTAGTTGAGTGGCACAGTTGGTGAAGTGCTCTGCTCTCATTTGACTCGTGCTTAGCAGCACTCCATTCTTCTGCGTGATCAGCTGAGAAATAAATTTTGGAGGCACCTATGAGACATGAGCAGTTTTCGTTAATAGCTTTCATTTAAATTCATATGTTGTGAGAAGGCAAGGTAGCAGCTGGCAACAAGTGTTAAGTAGCTGATTTGGCTTTAAATGAGATATTTATTCCCCCCCCCCCTCCCTCTTTGGATAATTTGCTAAAACTTTGTGATCATAGGGGATTTTCAAAGTATTTTAAATTCTCCTCTGAATTCTTTAGGTGATTACAGTGAGCTACTTGAATTAGAGAGTTTTAGAAGCACGAGCATTTTGATAGGCCTGAGATAAATGGACTTAAATGCCTACAAGGCTGGGCGTTGACTACTGTGTTCTTGTCGATAGCTTAACTCTGTGCTAGTGACGTGCAGGAGGTAAATAGAAACACGGAATGAACATGAGCCTGTGCAGAGCAATCGTGTCCAGTCAGAGCAGGAGGAGGAGGAGGATGCCAAGTCATGGTGTCAGCTCACTCGGATTTAGAGCTGGGTCCTGTTCACTCAGCCCGCCCTTGTGCTGGTCACTCAGAAACACTTCTGTAAGCTGCAGTTCGGGTGTAGTTTCAGTTGCCTGAGCTATTTAAGGCCACGGTCCCAGAAGAAATGGATTTGTGTTCCCCTGGTTGGGAGTTCCTGCAGCCTGCTTTGTGTCAGCTTGGATGTCTGACCAGTGGAACTCAAGCAGCTTATGCCAGTTTGTTAACCTCTAGAAATGGAGGGGGGTGTATGGGACTGCCCCTAAGCCTTATGTAGGTTTAAGAAGAGTATCATGGTCTATCATTAGATAGCCATGGCACGTGCTGCAGTTGAATTGAGGTTTTGTAAGTACTGTATCTTTCCTGGGAATAGGCTCGAGTACTTTTGACCTTTTCTACCTATTCTTAAAAGGGGGCATGACACCCATCTGAATGTTTGGAGGTTCTTGAATGACTCTGCTGCGTTCCTCGGGGAAGGTTTATGGTACAGTGGCTGTGACCATGGTCTGATTGTCTGCTTGTGGTTTTGTTTTTTTCTGGCGGGCTGAAGCTCCTTAGTGAGCCTTGGAGCTGCTTGCTTAGTGAGACATCTAGAGAGGACAGTGAATTTTTGTGGAGGCATGCAGATTTTGGTCTAATTTTGCTCTGAATTTCCCTATTGAGCACATAGGTGTCTTCGGTGTGTGTGATTTTTGGTTTGGCTGCTTAGCAAGAGATGACAGTGCAATCGAAAGGTCTTGCTTCTGGGTGGATGCTTCTGTATTTAGCCTTGAAACACAGCATGGACAGAAGTCATGAGTATCAGCTGTTCTCCTTAGATCAAAATACCTGCAACGTGCTGTATTTGTGCACGTAAGAACTCAATATGCATCACTTTCTTCTTTAGGAAAAATAGTCTCTCTTCTGATAGTGAGATCTTTCTCTCCAAATTAAATGCTGTTGGGATTTAGCTCAGAGACTAAATAAGCTGTGCTCTGTTAATGTTAGGAGACAAAATGAGTGCAGTGTGAGCTTTCAGCATAAACTTCTGTTTAATTTTAGATTGGGGCTTAGATAAACAATTTTATTCTTGCCTCATTAATGCTTAATCTTGTGTTACATAATATACAATATTGGCTTCCTGAGTAGCTCTTAAATATAGTGCAAATGTGTAGTAGCTGAAAGGTCGCTGCAGTTACCATATGTGCAGGCTGGCAAGGTGTTTGTCCTCTCTGAGGACAAACTGTATACTATTCCTGTCAACAAACAGCCTCAGTAACATTTGTGCAAAATTCTCCTGAGCGTATGAAAGGTAAAGACTCTCCCTTGACATAATTGTTCAAATAGCAGTTTTCCTTTGATCTAAAGAGGGGGATAATTAGGTGAGTATATTTTAGTCCGGTAGTATAAAGTAATTAGCTAGCCCTACATGGACTTCTTAATATTTGCATTTAGTGGTGTGACTTATTTGCACCGATAGCCGAGTTTGTGCCCGTGTCACGGGCGTTACCCCTTTCCCAAAGGAAATGTGTTTTATTTGATGGTATATTCCCTTAATGATAGGATATTAATACATTGCATACTCAAGGCGCATTATTTCCTGACTTTTCTTTGCTGCAGGAGCGTTCAGAAAGGGGCAAGCTGTGTAAGCCTTTTCTATTTGAAAGCTGAACCTTTTTCCTTAATAACTTGTTCTAGCCTAGATGCAGTCAGAGCTGAAATTTTCCATTAGAGTTTGAAGCGACTGCCAACATAAACAGCCACTGCTTCTTTTCATTTCATCTCTGCTCACTGCTGCTAGTGCTTCCATTGCATGGATATTGCAGTTGGAGGGTTTTGTTCTTGTTAAAACAGAGACTATAGGCTTCACATTTTAAAAATGATAGCCAGAGACTTTTTTTCTTCAGTCATAGCAGATACCCCGCTGGGCTTCAGTGCCTTCTGAGAGATGGGCAGAGGCATCAGTTAGTTGCTTTTCCTGTGTAAGTGAAACCATTGATTCATTTGCATAACAAACTCTTCTGTAGGGAACATGTTGTCTTTTTTCCTTTTTCTTTTTTTGAGTGTGGCTAATCTTAGCTGATTGAGGGAGAACACTAAATTAATATGTTTGGCTTTAAGGTAAAGCGGCGTACTGGGGCGGCACACAGTAATTCAGTTCATGCTTCTCACCAGGAGCAGAATAAGTAAGCCAAAGAATTTAATGAAATGCTGAGCTCACAGGAGCTGAGCTCAGATGGAGATATTCTGAAACGTAAGTGGTACTGAGCTGAAAGCTGTTGACAAAGACCAGATCATCTGTAAGGGATGTTCAGTGGTTGTGTTCGCTGTGATTTGGCTTGTTTTTAAAAGTTTTAACTGTGAAACCTATTGCAAATGTCATCATTTTATTGGATAATAAACCAGAAGGTTTGGAAAATGCCTTTAGAGACTTAAAGATTTAACTCTGGTCTGCACCATGTCATCTTCATCTCTGAAACTGATGTCAGGGCTTGGAGATGAGTGGAGCTGCTGGCTGTATACGTCACCGGACAGGCTGGGGCCACTGGTCCAGCTCGTGGGTTACATAACACGCGTGTTCCTTTTGTTTCAGTTGCCTGAGTGGCTGCTTTGTACTTTACGGGTCCTGAAGGTATATATTGCTTAGCTCTTAAATCCTTGCTCTGGAAACTGCCTTTTTACATGGGCTGTTCGCTTTCAGGGCCCGGTGCCACTAGTGTGTGGTCATCTGATTAATGACTATGGTTACATCTTCCAAAGACCAGAATACCCTCTGGCATACCTGTGTGTCTCAATTTCAGCCGAAGCAAGTAAAACCAAAGAAAGAAAGTACCTAATGTGCTTTGGGTTTTTTGTTTGGTTTTTTGTTTGTTTGTTTTAAATCTCGTAAGCTTTCTCTTAAGAGAATTAATTTTTAATTGTATTATTTTACTTTTGCATTCTGAAGGTAATTTACAGTGTCATCAGCTCAAAAACTGAGCTGCTTATTTGGGTTTCTTGCTAAGAAACCTCTGTAGATGGAGAGCATAAAACCAGGAGGTGTGTTCACTTTGCCAACTGGCCTCTGGAATTGCGTTTAGCGTGGGTAATAAATCAACTCTGCATTCTGGTGGGGTTTTTTATTATTTTACATTACGAGATTGAAACTCATTGTTTATTTTTCTCTGAAGGTTTGGGGGTAGCTAGGTAGGGGTAATCAAAAAAGGGTAATTAGGCAATTGCATTGAGTTCTGTCAGAGAGCCAAAAAGGACAATTTCTGCTTTGTAGTGAACAGTACGTAGCTGAGGAGCTAAGCCAAGATTATTTGGGAAATGGATACAATATTGCCTGGGTCTTCCTCAACACAGTGCTTCTGTGAGTCCTCATAGTTCTGGTACTCTGTGTTTCCCTGTCCTTCTGTTCAGAATTCACCAACGTAAGGCATTTTGTTTATTTTCTTACTGTGAATTCTCTGTGCTGAAGGGCATGTGTGACTCTGGTTGAGATGTTTTTGTTCATCAACAGCTGTATACCTTTTGTTCTGTATTTTTCTTCCCCTATGAGAAAAGGTATTAGCTTTTCTTCTTCTGTAGCAGTTGTCAGATTGTATCACTCGGACATCAATCCTTAGGTCCTATGAATCTCAGATAGATAAAATAGGTGTCTCTTTGGGAATTTGTGCAGTGTATTTTCATGCGGGAGTATTCTATCCTAGCAAGATTCTTTCCCATGGATGCCATGCACCAAACCCATCATGTTGTTTGTTTCCCATCCACTTAGTGGCTTAAGATATGCTTTACAACTTGAAAATGGCTTTCAGAAAGGCAAGAATAAAAAAACCAACCATATAAGCAACAGTGATGTTTGTGAGACATTCTGTCATGGAACAGTGCTAATGTAAAATCTGGGTAACTACTCCTTGAAGAAGATTACAGTTTCAAAAGGTATTGCAGCAGTTTTCTTTGAATTTTCAAATTCAAGAATAAATAAATATGCACAGCTTTGACCTGTTGAGAGAGTCAGGGCACGGGAGAGTCACGGTGATCTGGAGTCCTTAAGAGTGCAAAGCAATTGTCAGTTCCTGAACACAGACATTCATAAAATAGTTGTCCAGGGTGTGTGGGGTTCAGCAGAGCAAACCATTCAGGGGCAGAAGATTGTCAACCAGGAAAAAAAAAAAAATCCTCTGTTGGCAGAGAGTAAACTATACTTTTAATGGGTCTTGTCTGCCACCCTGAGCATGAAATGAACTTTCTTCTTGTACAGCAGATCATTGGCCTTAATCGTTGCTCCCTGCCCCAGATGGCACCGCAGGAGCAGCTTCTACAGTGTTCTTTTGGCATAAAATCAGCCTTCAAATGCATTATTCAGTCCTAACTATCCTGTAATGCACTGCTGTAACTGTACTGTGAGAACAAGACAATAACAACTTCAGTAGACAGATGCACTCGTTTTGTCATTTTTGTTTCAAACCAGCTGTAAAAAAAGAAGCAGTGCTTGATTACTGTGGGGTTTGGTGTTGGGGTGGGTTTTTTCCTGCCAAGGAAAACTCCCAGGAATTAGACAGATTGTGGAATAAAGTGAGAATGGGGAGTTAAGAATAGTGGCTTTTGTTTAAAGGGGCTGTTCTGTAGTGGAAACTAAGGCAGCACGTGGATGTAACAAGCTCTGTAAGCCTTGTACTCTAAGAAACATTTAACATCTCAAGCTGAAATCTGCTGGTTTGTTAAGTTTGTTTTGTTTCCCCTTTCTGTTTTATATCTGAAAGAAAAATGCTTAGGGATATGATACAGTTTAAATTCTCAGGATGTAAAATTGCAACGAATTAGCAAGAGGTGCTGCTGGTGGTCTTTTGGGTAAAAATCTCCTGCTTTTATCCCAGCAGAACATCAGGTTCTGCAAGGTGTTCAGTGGGTAGGAGGAAGGCTGCACATCTGAACCATAGCCCTTTGTACATGAGTGTGATGGTGGATGTATAGTAGGGGGGGATTTCTTTCCCTGCCAAGAGGTACAATGCTTTTTTAGGCACTTTTAATGTCTTCTGGTATGTGGAAAACAAAGATAATGAAGCCGTGAGCTGTGTGAAATGCTTAGACTTCAGGCTTCCCATTCCTGATGGTAAGTAATAAGTATCTTGCAAGACTGGAGTTCACCATTGGTGCTGTTTGTGCATTTAACTTGGAGTCAGAGGGCCTCCCTGTGCTGGCTGTGCCTCTGACGTTGTCCCAGGTAGAATCCCATTCACACTGCAGCATCACAACTTCTGCAGTAAAGAAATTCAACAAGCTGCTTCACTTCTTGCTTGCTGTCTAGTTAAGAAGGTGCAGGTGGTGGTCGCATCAAACACTGAGTAGCCAAAGCAGGTTCTACAGAAAACCTTCTGCTTTATCCATCCTTCATTGAAATAAATAAAAAATAAAAAAAATCTTTGGGCGTGTTCCCTTCTGATTTAGCTCTTTCAAAATTAAATTCTGCAATTCCCCTTTTCTTTGTATATGTGAACTTAGAAACATTCTTATTTGGGGAGATGTAAAGGAAGGGAGATGGTTTCCTAAGTAATTGCTGTATTTTAAGAACTTGGGGGTCTTAAGAAACAGTGTTAGAAGATTAACAACAAAATCAAACATGCTGACAGCACCGATGGTTGGGAAATCCCTGCTAGCTCTGGTCATCTTGTATACAGAAGATTGGCAGGGAATAGTGTTTCTTTTTTATGCTACCAAACTCCTGCACAGCAGTAAGAAATCTGGCATTGAAAAGGTGCTGATGGGTATTTTTATTGCTGTGGTGAAATAGATTGTTGGGTGGAACAGTTGATTCCTCCCCTTCCCCCAAACGTACTTGCTGTGCTCCCCTTTCCCTTCCTCCCAGTGCCCCTGACACAAACTGAATTATTTTTTACAGTGCCTCTAGACTCTAACCTTTAAAGAAAGGGAGAGTACATTCCAGGTTATAAAACAGCTCTTTCCTCATGCAATTTGAGAAGTCCTCCCTGTTGTTTAATTCTGAGCCTGCTTTGTGCCTGGTGCCTCTTGTTGTGTAAAGCACTAGGACATCCCACAGGAACTCTTGATTTATTTTGCTAACTCTGCCCTTCTCTGTGGTTCAGAAACCTCTAATGATCTGTGAAGCTCCAAGATTTTTTTTTATTTTTGAGTTGAACAGTAGTAGTTTTAAGAACCTTCTCTACTACATGAAAGCTTTAACACTTTCCACATGCTGGGTTTTTGGCCTCATGAAAAGCTGACCTCCTACAAATACAGTTTGTAAAGCTGGGCATCCTGGGCCAGCTCTTGTTAATGCCGTTGTGAAACAGGGGGGGCAAAATGTAGTGAAAACTCTGGGCTCTTGGCCAGCAAGGAAGATGAGATACAGTGAATGTGTTTCTGTTGCCCTTTGTTACCGTTCAAGTTTGATTAGCTCTGTTTCCAGTAAGCTTAATTATGATTTGGCTTAATTATGGTTCTTTTGTGTGTGTGTGTGGTATCCTTGTGGGTTGGGGTTTTTTTGGTGTTGTTTTGTTGTTCGGTTTTATTTGTTTGGGGGGGGGGGGGGTGCTTGTTGTTTTGTTTTACTGGCTAAGGAGGAGATCTTTGCCAAAGCTCAAGTGTTTCATTACCTGAAGTGCAGTGAGAGGGAGCTGGAGATCAAGCCACATCCCCAACAAACAAACAAAACAAAGAAAAAGAACCCAACTATGAACCACTGCCATCCCAAAAGAAACCCCACGGAACGATACAGACATCCCTTTTCTCTGTCCTTTCCTTGTTCCTGCAGCCCTACCACTATTACCTTCCATCTGTTCCTTTTTCCTTCCCTGAAGTTTCTTTTTGGCCTCTAGGGTTAAGATTGAATTTAGACAAATGTGCAGTGCTAACTGCATTGCTTGCATTTATCCTTTCTGTTGGGTAAGGGAAAGAGTGATTTTTGCCACTTTCAGGTTTTGCTCATTCCCGAGAGCCCAAAGACCCATTTATTGCCAGTCTGTGTGATGTCAGCCTCGTGACCTCATCAGAGATTGTATACTTGTGCAGTAAGTGTTTTCCATCTTCACGTGGTGGTTGTGCTTCACTAGAGCTTGGCCGACTTCTCGGCAGTTTTCGTGTCGCGCAGACTACGCTTTCTGCGTGGGTTTCCCATCACTGCATTAGGGTAATATCTGTAATGGCTTAGATACTGGAAGAACGTAATTTACAGAAGTGGGTTTTTTGGTTTGGAGCCTGGTTTTCTTCTTCAGAATTTCATCACTGACAGATTCAGATGCAATTAAAAAAGTGCCATAAACCTCGCACGGTCTGGGCGCTTAAAGAGCGTATGAAAAATACATTTATCCCAATTCCTACTGCTAAATCAGATCCAGTAAGTAGAATAACTCTGTGGGTTGTATCAGTGGACTTTCACCTTGTTATGATGAAGTGACATGGACAAAGGCCTTCAATCCCCTCTAAAGATGTATTGATTTAACAATTCCAGTTCGTGTTCTTATCCTGTGGCATTTGATGTGATAGAATTATTTAATTTTTTTTTGGTTATTGTTGCCTGGCTTTAGAAGAACATTCTTTTGTTGTGAGCATAAGCCCTTCTAAAAAGAATTTGTTCACTGTGGATGTAAAGCTCCCCTCCCTGTCTTTGCTTATTTATATTCTTGTAAGGTGAGTAATGTTTTTGTTTCAGAGAAATCTGCGTTTCTTAAACTTGTAAGCCTTTCAGAAATGATTCAAGTGGTTTTCAGCTAAAGGATGAAAAAGGAGGAAGCTAAAGTCATTTGGACTAGCAGCAAGTTTTAACCCAAGATATACTTGGAAGTAATTCATATACTTTCAGGAAGTTTTATTTACCAGGTGTCTGTCTACTGCAGAGTGACAAATGGAGGTTGTAAGCTGCTGTTTGTGGTTGTTACAAATGACCCCATTTGCCCCACTCTTGTCTTCTGAAGATTTTTCCACGGAGCACATTAATAGTGCTGCAGAAGAAATCAATGGGATTAAGTGTTTAAATAAGAAGTGCCCTGCCATTTTCCCCCCTCGTCCGATCGCTCTTTCACAGCCCCTATCCCACATTTACGTGGTCTTGAGACGTGACTAAAAAAACCCAAGATGCTGGCATTTAGAAATTGTGATTGTAGAAGTTTTCAATGCTTCAGCAGTTAATTAGCATGTAACAAATTTAGGCGAATCACCACCAAATAGCTAGTTTCATATATTTATGTCTGTGCCAAATTAGTTGTTCAGTTTTGGTTTGTTTATTTTTTTTTTTAATTACTGAAGTTCCGCTTTGACCTTTTCAAGTGAACTTATGTGGAAAAGATAGGGGAATTTATTTAAACTGAGTTTCATACAATGTTTGATTGCTTTAGTTGTCATCTCGGAGATGAAAATGTGGATGGATCCTGCAGGCTGTAGATAAACAGCCTTTCTGGCGCAGTGTTCGGTCGTGGTTTGTCGTTCCATAAAGGTCACATCAAAATGAGGAAAATAAAAACCAAAACAAAACCACAAAACCCCCAGCCTGGCAGGGACTTTTTATCTTAGGAATAAGAATTTCTTTGGGCTCCTGATTATTTTTTTTTTTGGATATTCTTGCTTCAGTCTCTCTCCAGGAATGTATCATCTCTTCTTCAAAGCTGAAGAGAATCCATTGTGTAACTTCCTTCCCAAATACCCTGTTAATCATTCTCCAGCTTCTGCAGCTTTGTGTAGTTGTAGCACTGCGCTGGCAAAAGGAAGGCTATTAACAGGTAGTTTCTTTAATTGGGTTAATGTCTGTAGTTGGAAGTCTTTGCAGACTGAGCAGTGCAGGGACAAAACACAGCTCGTGGGTAGACATTGATAGATCCTGTTTACTCTGACACTTAATTAGACCTGTCTCTGAATGGTTGTTACCAGGTGGAAAGACAGGACTGGGAGAGGAGCTGGTCTGTTGGGTGCCGGGCAGTTTCCCAAGATCATCAATCCGTTTTTATTCCTCTTCTCCCCCCACTTCCCAAGGTCACCTTCATCTGCAGGGTTTTCCATTTTATTTCATTAGAAGTGTTCTTGAAGGGCAGCAGGAAAGAAAGTTAGATGCTGGCAAAGCTTTGTTGCCTCTGTATTATTTTCCCTTGTCTCCATAATAATTAATGTTGACGTTGTTGCTTGAAGGCTGCTGGGTTCCTGGCAGCTCTGCTTTCTTACTCCCCAGGGAATCTGTTGGCCGTGGGATACAACCCCTCTGAGATGCAGTGGCTGAAAGAATAAGTTGCAGGTATCTGCATCTTTTCTGAACAGAAACAATGTATGCCTGTTAATGAAATCCTTTAATAGATTAAAAGCTCTTTTGTGGGAGGTTTCCTGTGTTAGCTTTTGAAGCACACCCATCTGTGAAGGGTGCCTTCTGAATGCCCCGAGTGCTGCTCACCTTGGTGCTGGGAAGTTGGAGGCTGTTCGCCTGTTCCGGGGCTTCCTGGGTGTCGGGGGGGGGTCACGTTGTTGCAAATTTTTCTAAGCCAAGTGAGTAACCAAACCAGAGTGAAATACAGCTAGTGAAGCCCAGAAACAGCTTTGCCCGTGTATCTGACAATTCAAATGGTTTCAATTATGAGACCACTTGACAGTAGCGTGGGTTTGCTGGGTTAGGGAAGCATGAGTTAGAGAAAACCTGTCTCAGTGCTTTGTCTCACGAGTCTTTTCTGAGGGGAGGAAGGAGTGTGTGGTATTTGGGTTAGCAATGGCTTTCTTCTGAGGAGGGAGATGCTCATTCAGAAGGCCTGCGTGGCTTGACCGTGCTCTCTCTCCAGGTTCTGTGAAATGGGATAATAGCTCAGCCTTCTCTGGGAAGGTGCTCTGGAGATAAAACCACGTGAGATGTAGCGGGATCACTCCGAAGCTTGGTTGCTGGAGAGTTTTTGAAATGGCTGGGGTGGACAGGGAAAGGAAAAAGATAGGAGCTGGAGGATTCCCAGGATGATTTGTCACATGATGTCGACGTGGCCTTCTTAAGCTGGCCTTTTTACTACAGGTTTGATGTGATGGGGATACAGAGAAACCCTTCACAGAAGCTACAAGTATTCCATGTCCGCAGGAAGCGTTAACATGTGCCCTACATGTGGTTGTTTGCTGAACTTGGCCTCGAGCCCAAGCACTGTGTTAAACACTGATCTTGTTTCTCAAATGGAAATCTTCCACAGTTAGAAGGCAAAATGAGAATGTGGCCCCACCAAATAGACTTTCAATATTCCAGGTCCCAAACTTACACGCAGCCGTGAAGTCAACACACCGAGCGTCCTTCTCAAGCTGCTTTTCTCAGTGCTGAGCTGTGTCATTTGGTCTCCACATCTTCCTGAATAATTTATTTATAGCATAATATTTTGCTGTAGTAAACCAAATCCAAAATGTAATGCAGCTTAACAATAGAAGAAAGCTGGTGTTGCTGTGTCTAGAGCCACAGGTTGGTTGGTTTGCAGGGAGAGAAATCAGTTCTTAGATTCTTTCAAGGGAGCAAATTCTTGAACTAACTTCAGTGTGCACCCACTTACAACTGGTTTTTACTTCCCTTTGATTTGTGCTCACATAATCATGCTGGTTTTATGGATGGTCACTAGAAATGAAAGCATTGTTGCACACAGAGTTAAGGCTGGAAGTCTTTGCTTCCTCCCTCTAAAGTGTGTGGATAAAGGTAAAACCAGGTTAAGTGTACAGTTGCAGTTCTGTTTGTTACTGCCAACTTTATTTACTTATTTATTTGGGGAGGTTGGGTGTTTAAATTCTGCCTGTAATGCCTTTTCAGATTCACAATGCAAATGCTTCTATCTCCAGATAGAGCCTCCTGGGTGGTATCACTGTAGATAAAAATGATATAAAGGCCTGGTTTAAAGTGGCATTTCTTGACAAACCTGCAGTCACCATTAAGAAGGAATTGAAGAGGACAAAGGATTCCAGAAAAGCAAGGTTTTAAGGGAAAAAAAAAAATAGGCAAACAAACAAAAGAAATAAAAACCAACCAAACCCAACCATCGGGGAATTTTGGTGGCTTATAGGGTTGGAAGTGGCCTGTTGAAAGTCCAGGATGCTTCTGTGAGTGGTTCTGTTTGCAAATAGTGCAGGTTGCCCTCTGTAAATGTACAAAGGAAGATTCATATTCCAACAGTTTCCAAAACTCTGTGGCTCCAGCTTCTCAGATAATAATGGAAGAGGCACGCAAGGATAAATGTGTACTAGGAGGCTTCACCTTCTCTCGAAGGAGGCCAACAAGTATTGATATAACCTCCTTTTTTCTTCTTGTTTTGAAGTTCTCAATTAGAAGCAGTTCTTTTCTAGTTTCTGACACCTTGGTTGCCGTGTTGAATACAAGCCACTAATTAAAATGATCACTCATGCTGCCTAGTGGTAGACATCAGCATGCTGTGACTGTTAGACATGGTAGTAGGGAATAAACGGTGTGATACTCCGTGTGTTTGGAATACCTGATCAGTCAGTCTCTGTGTTTCCGAGGCATATTGCCATAGCCTAACCCTAGCAGGAAGGAATTTCTGAGCTCTTACTGATATAACTGGAATGAGACTCTTCAGTGTTTATGAACTGGGAATGAGGAACAGGTCTATGCACCGGAGGGCTCGGTGGGTGAGTGTGCAGGTCCAGGCTGCCTGTGGTGTGGTGGGAGCTGTCAAGCATCGTTCAGAGGAGTTGGTTGTACGGTTTTGCATATCTCAGAAAGCAGTACGACGAAGCAGTCTTCATCTTCATCTTCAGAAGGTCTCAGTCTCACAGAACTTGGGAAGGCAGGTAGTGATAATATAAGCCTAATACCTGCGTGAAGAGGGACTGACTTTGTTCCCATGAGGGAATGGAGCTTTTTTGGGGTACTACAGTGAAAAGTGTTTCAGCTCTAGAATAAGCTTGTTGGAGTGTTGTAAGGAAAGTGCCACGTAAGTGGCAGACTGGCTGTCTAATAGGTCAACGCCCTTGCTTGACAGGTTGCCTGGGGTCTGTGCTGCTTTTTCCTCTGGCATAAGAATGCAGGGTGGGAACAGGCCTGGGGGGACTGCTGGATCTAAAATTCTGTTGTCACAGGCAACCATCTCTCAAATCCCTTTCATGAACGGATCAAACTTCATATTAAAGCTCGTAAAGTCTATAGCCATTTGTTCTTTTGCCAATACTGCCCTTTTGCTTTAATGGCTCTTCCATCTCCCTGGTGGCTAACTGCCCGCGGAGCCGCAGGCCTGTGTAACAGGGATGGTGCAGAGCCAGACGGATGAAGGTGCCTTTTCTAATGCTGCAGCTGCTCTGTGTCATCCAGCAGGTCAGAATCAGAGATTTGCCCAACTTGTGAGACATGGCTCTTAGAAGGTTAGCTTGCCTGGTGATGCGAATCAGAGCTCTTGGGTTTTACCCCTGTCTCTAAGATCTCTGGTTCTGAGTGGCAGTTGATTTGGGGTTGATAAAAATTACCCTTGCCTTAACTTCCTGGTTCCCTCATACTACTTTTCCCTCCTGCTCACGTGGTGGTTCTGTCAGAGGTTAGCATCCCTGCAGTGGGCATGACAGAAGGGTGGAAATGAGCCTGCTCTTTCACCACAGTTGACAGTGTAAACCAGAATGGGCCACGTTTTAAGTCGGTGCACCCTGTAGAATGAGCTGTGGCAGCCGTGTGACCTGTCCTGACACCCTTGCTGGGGATGTGGGCCATGCGCAGGGAGGGCAGGATTAATGGCAGCAGCCTGATTTCATCTCTGAACTCACTGTAGTATCATTTGCAAGACCTCAGGAGTCAGAGCCTGAAGTCATGCCCCAAATTACTGGCGCCTTTTTTTTTTTGCGTTGTTCTTATCCCTAATTGTAAAGTGGGGATCAAATTCATTTTCCAAGAGAGTAGCTGGGATTGATGCTTGCCAGAGACACCAAGGCAGAACAGAACTGTAAAGAATTAGCAATTTCTTTCACTTTGGAGCTCACTGTGTAGGTATTATAGTAAGCTACAATGAATTGGTCTTTCTAATACTGCTTTACAGCTCTTACCATTGTCTATTAGTTAAATTTTGCTTGCTGGGGATTTTTTCCTGACAGAAAGAATTTGAGACTGGAGGGAAGCAACAATAACTGAGGGATAAGCAGCTTACGTGGCAGTTCTTTCGTGGTTTGAGGGGGGTGGGGGTGGGTTGCTTGGTGTCCTGCTTCAATATCCCTCTTCTCATATATTGCTCTGATAAACAGGAAAACACTGAAGCACCCCTCAACCCTCCACACTTAATCTGGAAAATCTACTGCTTTAGAGAAATGTTCTTGGAGAACAGTAAAAGGAAACCAGCTGTTCAGAGATGAGATCTGAGAGAAACTACGGCTGGTTAAAATCAAGGCTTAATGACAGTGGTGTCTGTCTGAGAGTTTTGGGTTGTAAGTTCGTTGCTTTGTCCACAACTCAGACTGAACAGAGGAGCAGGAACCCGTCCTCCCGAAACCTGTGTTTGTGTAAACCGGGTGGCTTTCTTCCTCCACCTGGCTTCTTCAGGTGTTAGACATCCTGGGATAGAGATTTTTATTAAGAGGTCAGGTTCTGTCTGTCTGTCTTCAGCATGGAATCAGCAGTTTTGATGGTTTTCATCATGAAAGAACCAGTTGAGGACTTTGAGGATAGCTGCAATAAAAAAGGGGTGGCAAATTTTTCTGTTTCCAGGTGATTTCATCTTCACGCTCCTCATTAGCAGTGAGGATTATCTGACGAGGTTTGTTTTGCCTCCTGTTCAATTTTCAGTGTTTTCTGAAAGCTGTGGGTTTTTAACGCGGCTTCGTAATAAACGATGAAAACTCAAGAGCTCCCCTATAGGTGGTGAGCTGCAGAGGGAGGAAGCTGTGTGTCAGGGAGATAATGCAGACGTTTGACAAGCCAGGCTTTGTGTGATTCGTCACAGATGTGTTTGGAAAACCTAAAACATCTGTTAGGCTGAGCTGTGGAATGCAGGTCAGCGCAGACACAGCAGCAGCCTGAAACGGTCCTGCTAGTGGGGAAGTTGCTCTGAAGTGGTCCTTCAATTCTTATTTCTATGTTTTAATAAAAGCAGATGCAGAATGTGACATTTGAGAAACAAATGGCTAATTTACTTTGCTTTCAGCTCTTTTTTTTTTTTTTTTTTCCCCCTATTAAAACAGGAAGATGTGCTCAAACTTGCAGAATTGCCATTTGTTTATTTATTGGAGGAGGTTTTGTTGCTTTGGTTTTGTGGTGGATCTTCTCAGGGACCACTGCTTGCCCAGGGAAGGAATGGGGCTGGGACTCCAGAGCACAGCAAGTGATCTGTGCTTTTAATCTCACTCTCCAAAGGAATACGGGTGGGGAAAAAAACCCACCTATCTGGGATCGTGGGAATGGACTCCTATCCAGAATGACATCCGATTCCAAGAATAAAATATGGCAAGGATCAGATTTGTTTTGAAACCTGGCAATATAGTATATTCTGACTTAACCTGGGGAAGGTGTGAGATGCAGTTCTGTACAAGGGAACAAACAGAAATACCAGCTACAATTAACAGGGGGACAGCCCTCAGCAGCCCATAAAATGCTGTGGGATTTACACATTTGAATATTACAGAGAAGCAGAAACAGCCTCAAGTTGCACCAGGGGAGGTTTAGGTGGATGTTAGGAGAAACTTCTTCCCCAAAAGGGCTGTCCAGGCCTGTCCCAGGCTGCCCAGGACAGTGGTGGAGTCCCCATGATCCCTGGAGAGGTTTCAAAGCCCTGGAGCTGTGGTGCTGAGGGACGTGGGTCAGTGGTGCCCTGACGGTGCTGGGGGAATGCTTGGACTTGATTGTCTTAAAGGTCTCTTCCAAACAAAATGATTCTATGATTCTGTGACTTGAAGATTGGAACTTTTTTCCAGACCAGAGCTCTCCAGAAGTGTTGAATGATGTAGTCTGGTTTGACCTGAAACACTTGCCCACCCATAGACTAATTGGATGACTTTTAAACTGGAGCTTTAAAGATAGCTAGAAACTTCTTTGGTCAGTGTTAGAGCCCAGTGTTTTCTCAGGTAAGTTGAGCCAGGAACTTGCATTGCAAGGTGTAAGCACTGAACCATTTAAAAACCTCTTCTCAGAGCAGTAAAATGTCATCCATCTTATCCCTGTGTAAACTTCCAGCTGAACGGGAGGGGAGTTTGCTGAGCTGTGTAATGGTTGTCTGCTTTAGCTGCTGAGGAGTGTGACTGCATGGGGGTCATTTTATTGCCCCCCTCCAATGTTCTAGTGAGAGAAAACCCCCTTCATTCTGATGAGCTGAGAGTCAGTATTTTCTCTCATCCCTTCAGTGAGGTGTCAGAGCCGGGGGCACCCAGTGGAGTGTAGCAGGAATGCAGAGTATTGATCCTAAGTGACAATTAACTGAGAGTGGTTTGTTTTAAATCCCAGCTTTCATTATTGCTGTGAAGAAGTCAACTAACAGAACAACTAAAGCCGATAATTATAACGGGGGAAATGTTTTGGTCAGTATAGTTTAACTCTCTAAAATTGTCATAATGCAATCATAAATATTTTTTAAGTAGTAAAGCTTCTTTAATAATTGCAAGCTGCGTAGAATCAGAAAACAAATTAGCATATGTATACCTTCCTGAAACGTAGGAGGATTAAGTTCCCCGCTCAATAGCAGAATTGAACTTTCACTACTTTGTTTAAATGAAAACTAGGCAAGTAGAAAAGGCTGCTGTCATCCTGCACATGCGTGCCCATGCACGCTGATCTGTCATCGAAGTTAATGAAAGTTGACATCAAAACCACAACAGAAAGTACTCTGGTTGGGGGGTGAAATTACCCAAGTCTGTCAATATTTTTTGATTGGTTTGAATAGCTGATTGTACTTGATAAAATTCTCAGCCTCTATATAAAATCCATCAAATCGAGGAACTGCTGTGCTTGGAGGAACCTTTTTCATTTTCTGGCAGCCATTACACGCTGCCAGTACAAAAAAACATTTTTTCCCTTAACAGTCCTTTCCCAAGCTCAAAAAATGGGCTTCCCCCCAGCCGCTGTCATTCAATTATCACCTCAGGAAATGCACAGATATAACTGATGATCCCTTTAAAACATCCTGCGGGTATTCCACTCCTCCCATCCTTCATTTTTCCTCTCGCTCCAGTCATTAAATGTAACATTGCTGATGTATATTTTATAGGGTGACCCTGACGGCTGTCGCTTTGAGGATGTGCAGAGATAATAAGATTGTGGATGTAATGACGGGCAGATAAATAGAAAAATGTTTACGGGTTGGAGTGTGGTAGTTTTAACTGCTTTATGGTTTGCTTCTCTCTCGTATACATGCCCACGTGAACCACCGCCCGATACCTTTGCTTTAAGTAGTGAGACTGTGATGTATTGTAGGCATAAAGAAAGATACGGCTGCGGTGTAGCCAGCAGCAATGCAATGGTTTTTGTCCCACACCTGAACTCGAGCAATATGCAGCCAAGAAACTTAATTATTTAGCTGGTACAAAAAGAAAGTGCAGCTAAAGGGATAATGTATCAGTGCTTGGCACCTTCATTGAGAAAATCCTCTTGCTTGTAGCGTGCTGCTAAATTCTCGATGTCAGTGGTGTTGATGGGAAGGTGTGGGTGAAGGGGGAAAGATGTGATCCAGTGCAGACAGTGAGCTCTGCTCTGAAAGCTGTTCTGAATACCCTGCGTGTAATTTGGCTGGGTATTTATCCCACTCTCCTTTTTGTCCTGGTGTGTGAGCTCCAATACTGAGAACTTCTAGTTAACAAGAGACTGGCAGTGAAAGATATTGCATGAAACAGTTGTGAACCCCAGGACTTTGATGTGGCTTATAAAATGGAATGAAAGAATTGCTGGCTCAAGAAAATAGGAACTTCTCCCATCTTTGCAGAAGCATTTCATCTCTGTTCTTCAGAACTACGCTGGCTTCATTCACCTGGCCCACGTGCATTTTGTTAGGGGTGGTGCTTTGGGCATCAAGATGTAAGTGAAAAGGGAAAAAGGATGAATATTTGCATTCGCCAGGGAGAACAAATGGCTGTTGAGCAGCAGGTCGGAAGGAGCCTGCAATGTATGCCAGCCTGAGCCTCAATAGGAAGAGAGATGCCCTGGCTCCACAGGGGCTAAATTACATCCTGCCTGAAGCAGTTTGTACTCTGTGCCGGGTGAAAACGTCACATCAGTGCTGAAGAATTGGGCTCTGCTGGAGTGGAGACCCCTCTGTGCTGCAGGTTGGGCAGCTGTGTCTGAGCAGAGGTTGGTTTGAGGTGTGTGGGAAGACGAGTGGAGGGGGAAAAAAGAAGTTAAATGGAGTTACAAGTGGTCAAGCAAATCAGGATTTCTCACCTCACAAGTTTTGATAAGTTACAAAAGGGAGCCGAGTAGAAAAGAAATCCTTCAGAAATCTGTGTGGGGCCAGCAGGTTCTTAACTCTTTCACTATTTTGCTAACCTCTTAATGGATCAGGCAGCAGAGATCCCTGTGGGGTGTACCTGGTGAGGCTGGCGGTGGTTACGTGCTCCTGTCACCGACACTATTAAAGATGGGCTCTAATAATTAATAAGGATGCAGCCAACAGTCTGTCAGTTCCTGTGGGGATTAGGAACTCTGTTGATTAACAAAGAGGAGTCTCTGGAGGAGAAAGCCTTAATTACAAAAGCTTTCTTTTCATTTTGGCACGACGTGCAGCTTGGAGTGAGGGTCAGCAGCTTTTAACTGTGGCTGAGGCTTTAAACTGCACCAGCGTTCTTTGCATGTTGGTTTGCAGAACAGTTAAAGCTGGTACTTGAACCCCTAAAAATGGAGGAGGGGGGAAAAAAAGAAGAAAGAATTAGGTTAGCAGATGAAAATTAAGAGTTGGATGTGGCACAGAGGCATGTTTTTGGTGCTTTCTTCAGGCCCTGGACAATAACATTTAGATTTCTGTGGTTTGCTAAAACCATACAGTCAAGTGATAGGAATGGAACAAGAACATCCAACAGAAAGATACAGCAGCTCGTATCGAGGGTACAAAGAAAGCTGTT
Source organism: Megaceryle torquata (assembly GCA_024611175.1). Classification (NCBI taxonomy): domain Eukaryota; kingdom Metazoa; phylum Chordata; class Aves; order Coraciiformes; family Cerylidae; genus Megaceryle; species Megaceryle torquata. The sequence goes on from JANIJG010023519.1 coordinate 36,567, forward strand.
GAGGAACAGCCTAGTAAGGCTGGACAAGCTTCCCCAATAGCCCTGCTTGTGAATTATGAAGGAATTCCAGAGACTGCCTGTCACTGGTGGAGCTGTTGACATTGTTTGAGGTTAATCAGTACGATGGCACTGCTCACACAGGATTGATCTTGGCCAGTTTATAAATCTTCCCTCTCTTTGTTCCTGTATGTAATCAAACTTTCAAAGAATGTGCTGAGACTTAATTTGTAAATACTTCATTGGCTTTGTCATCAAATGGAAGATGCTGTAGGACAGTTGTTACTGTGTTACAGCAGAGAAATGTTTGTTTAAAATTGAGAGATTGTTTACATCCTATCTGGTATGTTTCTTTCCTTTTCTCCTGCTGTGCAGTCCCTCTTCACTGACTCTCTTCTGCTAGTGATTCCATCACTCTGTGTCTCCTGCTTCCATTTCCCACCTATAATTTTGTTGCAGAAGTTGGGTTTAGTTTGCGCTCACCGGATTTTTATTGTTATTATTTGTGAAGGAGAGCAAATAGATTCTCCTGAGAGGGTTACAGAAGAGATCCTTGTGTTCAGGTAACATGAAAAATGAAATTATTTTAGTCTGCTCACCGCTTGAAGAATTTTGGAGAGAAATCTTCAGGTGCCAAACTTGTTTCAGCACTGTCAGGAGTGACACTGTTCTCTAATGCCCTGTTGTATCATAGGCCTGTCTCGGCTCCATAAACACAGAATTGGTGGGAGATGGAAACTCGTTCTTCCTCTGGTCTGTAGAGGACTAGGCAGGGAAGCAGTGCTCATTGGGCAGAAACAATTAGAAAGCATAAAGCTCTATCTGACTGCAGGTTTTTTCCACAACAAAATGAAATCCAGACTATACAGATGGAGCCTCGGCTGGGTTCCCAGGAAACTCTGCAACTGTTCCTGTACTGAGGAGAAATTGATGGCATAAAATCCAAGGAGTTAGCCTGGGTTTCTCTCTCCTCTTTTGATTCCCACTTGGTCAGCTTGCTTTGCCAGGAGGTTCAAATAAAAAAAAAATAAAAAAAAAGAAACCTGCCAGCTCACCTTGCTGTTTGCAGGAAAGGAAATGAGTGTTAGGACAGCCAGTCCTCTCCTAAAAATGTAGGTAGGGCTCTTGGCAGAAGCCAGGGAGAGAAGGCTGCGTTGCCATCCAAGAGCTACTAAATGGCCAGAGGAACTGCTCGATAAAGTGCCTGCACTTTTAAACTACGCTGGAGAACTGAGAGACCTGGGGGATATTCCTTAGGGAGCACCCCACGATTTTTAATGTGGTTTTTGTCGTGTTGGTAAAACATTGCTTGCTTTTTAAAAGCCTCTCTTAAAATTTCAGTAATGTTTTAGATTATGCAGTGTTCCTGTGCACCCAAGGTGGACATTATTCAGTGCTACTAAATGAGCTGCTGAGACTTACTGCTTAATTAGAGCACATGCAAACCCCTTTGTCGGAGCTGGCAGAGGCACGGAGACCAAGCTGGAAGTTGTGAAAATGCCCAGGTTCACCTCTTCTGAGCTGCACACAGCTGCTGTTCTTTCTCTTCCCCGCTGCATTTTTTTCAGTACTTTAGGTTGTTCAGACCAAGGCATGAGTTCCAGATTCTCTCTCTGTGGATGTAGGCTCATAAAAAGAAACAGCCGTGCCACGCTCCGCATTCGCTGTCCCATTTCTGTGTTGGTTGTGGCAGCCCCGTGCTGTTCAGGAGGATTTACCACGTGATTGTGCTGCCCGTTTGCTTACGTTTGTGCCTCTGGCACAAGCAACCTGTGGGTGGGTACCGAGCTGTGCGAGGTGGAGGGGACGGATCCCCGCGGGTGGGTACTGCAGAGCTCCCGCTATGTGAACGCTGCACGTGCAGTCTCCACAGTCTTGATGTGCCCCTTGGCATGAAAGCATTTGAACAGATGTGGTGACCAGGACTGCTGGAGGCAGGGGATTTGGTGATGGAGGGAGGCACTGGAGATGATATTTTTACCGCAGGATTTCAGTAATAGGGAGCATTAGCTAAATTGAGTTACCTTAATAAAATCTTGATGCGTTCCAGAAAGATTGTGAATTCATTAAGGCCACAGCTGGATAATCTGTTCCCCTCTGGTCAGCCAAGGCTGGTTTATAGCCACTGAACAAAGTTGGCTTTTACCTTTTCTGATTAATTACTGTAAAGCTATTCCCCTCCCCCATTTTTTTTTTTTTTTATTCCTGGCAGAGCTATGCTCTGGGGAAATTAAACAGCAATTACTCTGTTTGCTCACTGTGTTATACCATAACAGGTACTTGAAGGTAAGTTGATGTGTTTGTGTGATTGGCTTCTGTAGGAGCAGCATCTGCTGCAGCGGGGCTGTCAAAACCTCTACAAACCCAGAAACCCACAGTGTGTTAATCCTTTGTTTACCTAAGGCAAGACTAAACACAAACATGGGGCACAGCTTGTGTTGTGTATTTTACATTTGAAAACTACTGATAAGGAGGGAGAAGCCTGTTAGGGGGATGGAAGAGTTAGTAAGGCCTGTCCTGGTGGTTTGTGGTGTGGTTTGGAGAGCTTTGGTGATGGAGCTGCAGAATAGATGGGTGAGGGCAGTGGGGGAAAGCGGTGGGAGAGGTGTGGGGAAGGTGCTACGTGCCAAGGAACTCGGCCTGCAAGCCTCGCATTTCTCTTCCACCATCAGCCAGAGTCCTCACCACAGGTAGAAGTTGCCTCAGTGGCCTCACCCCCTCCTCAACTGACCACGGAGGGGGATGCCACTCTTAAGCTGGGCGAGTGCAAGGACACGGTGAAGGATGGTTCAGTCTGCTTTCTCTCGCGCGGTGTTCAGCACGTGTGTTGCTAGCAGTACCCGGTCCCTGGCACAGAAATCTTCAAAGGAGGCGTGCAGTGTATTTGCAGACCGTTAGGTTAGGACTGTTCCCCTGGGTGTAGACCTGCTACCTAGAAAATCCAATTCAGAGCAGCTGCTCTCAGCCCTCCCCCAGCGAACAAGCACCAGGCTGCCTCGGTTCATCACGCTGTTCGCAATTACAGTACAGAGATGTAGGATGTGTTGACTGCGAGACCTTGTGGTGAGGTGAGGTGAGATCACCGGGAACAAAATGATCATTACAGGCCATTCATGTCAGCGGCGGTTATGCTTTTCTGTTTGCTTGCAAGCAAAACCAGCAGCTAATTTGCAAGGCTGCCTTTTGTAAAAGGGCCTTTTGATCAATGCTTGCCTGTGTTAATGTTTCAGTAGGCTATTGATTTCTGCAGCAGCTTTTGTTCCCTGAATTTATGTGTGATGGGTTTCAGCGGCACACACTATGCATGTTTGATTAAAGTTCATTTGACTTCGCTCGCAGTGAAGCTGGGAGCTGGTTTTACTCCTTGTTAGCAGAACCAAAGCTTTTCTGACTTGCTCCTTTGTGCTGAAGCTTCTGCCACCCGTGCAGTCACCACTGTGCTGTTTCTAATCCTTCCAGGCTCACTCCACTCCAGCGTTTAATCCCTTAGGTAGACAATATAATATTAGATAGCCGGGCAGCCAGTAAGATCTGGCATGGAATTTTTTTCAGTGTAGCACATGTCTAACCTTAACTTGTTTGTGTGTAACAGTAACATTCTCTGTGTGGCTTCCTCTCCTCTGACTTCTCTGTCTCTGGCAGAAAGTTGAGTCATTTACTGAGTCATGGAGCTGTGCAGTCTGATGATGAATTTGAAGTACAGAATATTCTCTAGTCCTTTCCTATATCCAGATTTCAAAGATGGGGTGGATCTAGTCGTTGAATAAGCTTCTATTTCATCTTTATCTGCCAGTTATGACTGAAGTTTTGGGACGGTCCCAGAAAACAAACAAACAAACAAACATTATTCTCACAAAGTTAATCTATTTTTTATAAGTATATAGCATTTCTTTTTTCAAAGTTTGCTTATGATGTAGCCCGTGTGTACGTTGTTAAACGTCCCTCGGGATCCGATGGGTTTGCAGTGTGTAGGCAGAGCTCAAACAGGTTCCCATTTCCTGTTGTGTGATGGGAAGAAATTGGTTTGCGCTCCGCTGTTGCCGTACATCAGAGGACACATTAATTCACTGACATAAGGACATGGGATTTACTGACCTGCTACTTGGTGCTGGCACCTTGGATTTGATATAAACAAATTTATAGGTAAAATGTAGCCAGATTCATTTGCAAGAGACTTTCTGCCTCTGGAAATCATTTCATGAGCTTTTTGTGCCGAGCTTCGTCTGCCTCCTGGCACGGGTCACATCCTCAGTTAGACAAACAGTTGGGCCGGATGGACTTTGAGCCCACTTAATGGACGCCAAGTAAAATGGTATTTCTAAAGCAAACACGTACAGTAGAACATGCAGTACCAGAGCAGGGTGCTGGGGGTCAGTGCCATAGCTTGAATGCTCATCGCCAGCCTGCACCCGTTTTAGTGTTAGATTTCTCTTCAGGAAAGAGTTGTGAGGTTGTTAGTTTTGTTGTTGTGTTGTTTTTTTTCTGTTGTGTTTTGTGGGTTTGGTTGGTTAGGGGGGTGTTGGTGTTTGGCTGGTTTTTTGTTTGGTGGTTTGTTGGTTGGGTTTTTTTCTGGTAGGGCTTTGTCATTTGCAATTGACAATTGTATGTAACAATTCATTGTGCTCGTTTATTCTTCCTCCTCCTCACCAAGTATCATTTGGTGTGAATATTGTTCATCTCTGCTAGAAATCAGTTGCATCAATCTCAGTCTATAGCAGAGCAGATGAAAAATGCATCTCTCCTGTCTGTTGGCAGAAATCAAAGTTGTGGTTCCGTTCTTTTCTCTGGTGTTTCTATTTTTAAATTAGGCACGAGTAAAATTCTTAAGTGTCTTAAATGTCAGCAGTTAATGTCTAGATCAACATCCTCCTTTTGTCTTTCAAGTCTTTTGGTGGTACAGATGTTAGTTATGGCTGTAATTGCTTGTTTGAGGCCCTTGGGAGAGTTGGGATTAAGGGTGTGCCTTTATTAGCATTAACTTGAGTGATCTGCCCTGAGTATAGGCTGCAGGATTTCCCCACAGAGGGAGCAGGCTGAGGTTGGGTGTTATTTGATCACATTAAAATGCAGTTCAAAGAAACCCTTTTTTGTGGGCAATTGAGGTATGTTTGTTCTGCTGTTGATTTCTTTTTTTTTTCAAGGGTCTGGTTAGAACTTCTCCATTTTTCTCTTGCAACTTGAAAGAAACAACACCTTTTACCTTAGAGGCAGACAAGTCGCCAGGAAATGATGGGGTTTCAAAGCAAGAGAAAAGAGATTAAAACCACATGCTGTTCTTCAGTTCGGCATTGCATCCGCTAGTTTGAGTGACAGCTGCTCTGGTTTTTGAATGTAAGCCAGATTCATTATGCTGTGAAATTATCACTCATTTCTCTAGGTGTGCTCTTTTAACTGCTTAATTAATTTAGATGTGGGCATATATATTCAAATTAAAACACGATTTACTGTAGTAGGGTTGAGTTACAGACTTCTTGTCGAGTGAGATTTTAACTTTCAGCTTCTTAAACAGGAATCTTTTTAAAAGTATCTGTACGCGGAATGCAGGTTGGCAGAGTGGCAATATCTGTTTGAATCGATCCTTATTCTCTCTGGAAACACCGGAGAATTCCTAGCAGTGATCAGTTATTTATTCTGACAGCTCACTGGAAGGTGGGCCCTCCGGCTGCGGTGCTGCTGAGCTGTGCAGAGGTGTCAGCAGGATGCTGCCGGCAAGGCAAGGGCACCCTCCTCCCAGGGGCTGGGTTTGCACTGCCCAACCCCTTTCCTGCTGGAGGAGGAGAGGAGTGAGAAGGCATTTTATTAACTTCTGTTCCTCCCCTGCAAAAACGACCCCAAAAAATAATGATTTTTTTTTTTTCTTGTCTTATCTAAAGAATTCTTTTGTCTGGCTGAAATAGATCACGGAACCTTCCTGCAAAACCACATGTGCACGCATACAGAGAGCTAAAGGGAGGGAAAAAGCTGACAAGTCAGATTTGCATGCCCCTCTAACATACTCCTTCTGTATTTGCAGGGAGAACTAATCACCTTCTATTACTATTGGAAGAAAACCCCTGAAGCAGCAAGTTCTCGAGCCCACCGTAGGCATCGAAGACAGGCTGTGTTTCGGAGAATTAAAACTCGAACTGCTTCCACTCCAGTCAACACTCCCTCCAGGCCCCCCTCCAGTGAATTCTGTAAGTGGAAGCTAAAAGCAATGCATTTATCTTTGTTTAGATGCAGGGAGCAGCAGTAATGTAATGGTGCCCTACCTTCAAGTGAATGAAGCAAGGAAATGGAGTTCAGGCAGTTGCCCTCTCCTGTTCCTCTACCATTATGCTGGAATGTGGTGGGAATCTTTGATCACCAAGTGCTTTTTGCAGGTCTTAAACATAAAAGCATCCTGTAAGCATGGAAACATTGCCCTAGTACTGAACTTCCCTACGCTTTTCCTTGGTTTTGTGTTATATTTTCTCCAGGCTTATTGCAGTAGTGGGAATTAGAAAATGCAAAGAGAAGGAAGTCCTTCATCCCTTTGGCAGCAAGTCCCTTCCATCCTTACTTGGTGACCCATACCTTCTGCTTGATCACAGACTCTGTGCTGCAGCCAGCACTGGTGTAGCTTAATGCATCTTGGAAGAGCTTTGGCCTCGACTGAAGCGGAAGTGTCTGAACAGAGAGTGCTTCCCCAAGCCAGTGAAATGTACTGCACTGCAAGGGGTTACGATTAGCAGCACTCGTATGGATATATCAACTGGTATCCTTATAGCCTTATGTAAAAGGCTTATGCTGCCCTGGTGAATTTTAAGTCTTTCTATAGAATAAACCTAGCACATTTCACATGCCTTCTAAAGGGACTATGTGGAAGGCAGAAATTGGCAGACTCTTATTAATAGGGGGGGGGTTGAGGATGTGATGAGCAGGCAAACCAGAGAATTCTGGAGAGGGTATTAATGAAATAGTAAGAAAGGGCTGTTAGCTTCTCCTCGCTGAAGCTGATAGGTTTTATTGTGTGCACAATAAGTGAGGATCTTGACTCTACATCTCGATCCAAGATACTCGGCACTGCAGAGCACGTGTGGTTGGAAGGACCCATCCTTCAAATGCGGGATGAGAATAAAAATCAGTTTAGTCAAAGCAAGCAAGTCCTAGCCTGGTGTCAGTTTTGCAGTCAGAGTTTAAACACCTGCAAGAACTAAGGCAGGAATTATGGTAGTGCTCGCAGCTACTGTTACTGGATGGGCCCCTGGGTTAATTTGAAGGGTGATTAGTCGATGACAGATGCTGATGGCAAGTGCTGTAGAATCCTTCCCTGTCTATAACTGCATGGATGAGAAAATATCCTCTTGGAATCTTTGGAAAAACAGTATTCTTGCATCGAGGACTTCTCTTCATTAAAGATCTGGACAAAAGAAGCCACAGGGCTTTGTATAGACCTGTTATGTTGTGAATTCGTAGGGGTGGTGCTAGGAAAATGCAGTACTCTCAATAAGAAAGGCTTTACCTCTGCCTTGGTTTAGAAGATGTGTGCAGATTTCCAGCAGTTTAGATGGTGCTTTTTAGCTCCCAGCCTTGTAATCGGCTGGTTTGCTGTACACAGCTTGCCACCAAGGAAAATGACCCTTTCCATGTTCTCCACTTCTTCAGAACATGACGTTCTTGAAATGTAAGTTTGCCACAGGTTAAAACTGTTAAAGAAGCTTGCAGTAAGGATTGGAAATCTGGTAGTATCCTTGTAGTACCTCTTAGCCAAAAGAATCACAACACATTTTTCAAACAGGTACATTATGTGTAAGTGTTGTTTCTTCCACCCACATCTAGCTCTTGGGTTAAATATAGCTACTGTCTAACAGAGCATAGCAGCAGCCCCTGTCTGGTTTAGAAGATGAAGTCTAGACACAAAATAAAAACCAGAAAAAACCACCACAGTATCTGTCCGTGGCATCCAGCAAAGTAGAAGTTAACTATAGAATATGTGATTTTAAATTCGACCCGGTTCTAGAGAAAAAAACTCCTTTCTCTTGAAAACTGGGCTTTTTGGAACACAGCCTCTCTAACTAAGCACAAAGAGTATTTGAACAACAACTTAATCGGAAAAGTACCGTGTGCTAAATCAAAAGTTCTGCGAATTGTGTCACTTGGCACATTCCTGGAATTCTTTATCTGTAGCCTGATGAGGTCTGGCCTTGCCTAGTTGCAAAATGGGAAATAATGACCATAGAAGGCAAGGTGGTTGTAGGAGCTCACAAAATTGATGTGGGTACTGTTATTATTAATGGTTATTTTAGCCAAGTAGGAGGAAATTTCCTTCTATTAATCTATGAAATTGAACATCCCACTGAGTTTTTCTTTTCCATTTTCCTCCTCTTCCCTTGTTCTTTACTCATTCAGTGGACTTGAGCTCGGCCAGTGAAGATGACTTTGACAGCGAGGACAGCGAGCAGGAACTGAAGGGCTACGCCTGTCGCCACTGCTTCACAACCAGTATGCACCTGATCCACTGCTGTATTTCTCTCCTTCCTCTACCCCCGTCTAACGCAGGTTCATCGAAGCCAGGGCGGTTCGTGTGCGCGTACAGCTCTAGATGAAAACCCTGGGGTTGAATCGGCTAAAACACACAGCGCTTCCAGCAGAGTTAATTGTGCCTTGCCATTGAGAATTAATAATTTGGTGACAAAGCAGAATCCTGAGAGGTTGAGGTTTAAACAGGAAATATCTACGTAACCCATAATCTCTATAATGTGTGATTTAACAAATCAATACTGGACTGTGGCCGTCACACACAAAACTTTTTTATGCTGCACTAAATTGCAGCGGCAGCCCCATTCCTGTAGGTGTTCCTGAAGATAGTCTGATATTTGGGCATATGCATGGCATGGAAGTGTCAGCCCCAAAATAGGGAAGGAAATGAGAAGTTCATGGCTCACTTCACTGTAAGAAATCACAGCTTTGGAGAATAACAGCTGCCTTTTAGCTCTCACTAGAGCAGATAAGGCTTCTTCCTTTGTTTTCAAAGCTGTAGCTGCTTAAGTAAACAAATAGTTTTGTGAAGTGAATGTTGAAGATGTGCACTGGAACACAGGCTAAGCCTGGAACAGGACAAAGTTGTTTCCAGAAATTTCTCCAACCTTGTTGCCTGTAGAAAAAAAGCAGCTGTTTTTCTAGTTGTGGGCTTCTTTTAGTCAGTTCTGTGTTTGTGCTGAGTATCTGGTGCATTGCCTGTTTCTAAGCTGTTGCTTTTCCTGCCCCAAGCCTCCAAGGACTGGCACCACGGCGGTCGAGAAAACATCTTGCTGTGCACCGACTGTCGCATTCACTTCAAAAAATACGGAGAGCTGCCACCCATTGAGAAGCCTGTAGACCCTCCACCCTTTATGTTTAAGCCTGTCAAAGAGGAAGATGATGGACTTAGTGGAAAGCATAGCATGAGGACAAGGCGGAGTCGAGGCTCGGTAGGCTTAACACCCTTTGCATTGTAGCTGCTTCTGTAAAGAGGAGGGGTTGTCCGGAACAAGGTTGTCAGACCTCTGAAATGACACGTTCTCCATCTTGCTTGTAGCACGTCGTGCTACGTGCCGACTGCTGCATTTGTGCCTGTGCCTGTGAGAACTGCTGAGGTCGAGGCTTTGGAAAAAAGAGCTCAAATGTCCCTTGTGCAAGTTGCAGTTGAACTTGTTATTTCCACGTTTTTAATGACCAGCGGTGGACTGTCATCATAAGGGGACACTTGTCCAGTGTATCACGAGAGATTTTGTACTAGTGTGTGTCCTGCGTCCAGCTGGATCTTGTCAGAAGTCAGCCCTTGGCCTTATTTTAAAGGAGGAGTCTTTAAACATTAAATGCTATACATGTGATCTCCTCATATTAATGGAGTTTAAATCTCTTCCCTACAGAAAACTGTAGTTGGCTCCTATGTTTAGTGTGCTCTGTCACAGACTTTACACTCGGGGTGAAATGCCAGGAGCCTTACTGAGCATAAGTCACTTGTGAGAGCTCTGACAGCAGCTCTGGTTAATTTGATGTTTGCTTTGGGGTTTGGCTGATAGAAAGCAGCAGATATATTTCTTTTCCTTGCCCTCCTCTCTCTGTCTCTCTGATCGTGACGATATCACCATCGCTTTAAAATACCTTGAGAGGATACACTGTCAGGTAAGAAGAGAAGAGAAGTTATGGAAAATTTATAAGGAAATTAAGAACATTTAGTATGAAACAGCAGCGGCTTTGGAACGTCTTTTTAACGTTGTCATTTCTAGCAGACCACTCCTAAGTAAAATAATCAGTGCTTAATGTTTTTGAGTAGACAGATAAAGAATTTGTCTCCTTTTACTTTGAAGTCCAGATGAGTTTCCAAGGAAAAATTACAACGATGTGAAATGCTCTTGGTTTTTCATTTTTCAAGCTCTTAGCAGGAGTGGTCCATCTGTGCCTCTAACCTAAGACAGAAAAAAGTGAAGAGGTTGGACAAATGCTGCCTGTGATACACTTTTATTTCTGTTAAACACATAGATGTCTACACTACGTAGTGGTCGTAAAAAGCAGCCAGCCAGCCCTGATGGTAGAGCCTCACCTATTAATGAAGATATCCGATCCAGTGGCCGCAACTCTCCCAGCGCTGCCAGCACCTCCAGTAACGACAGCAAAGCTGATTCGGTGAAGAAGTCTACCAAGGTAAGATTTTCTCATTCTGTGTTAGGACCTGGACACCTGAGGCTTCTTCAGTCAGCAAAATGTGATGCAGATTTTAGGAGATGAAGAAATCTCTCGGTGACCTAGAAATTCCTACTTGTGTGGATAAGCAAAAAATGCAATGGTGCATCTGACTGATGCTTTGTTCCTGTGCACGTGGATGCGTAGTGATAAAAAAATATTAAAAGTATCCCCACATAACCTCCCTGCTCTCATGATAGATTAATCCTTCATTTTAGGATGCAAATACAAGCATTAGGCTCATGGAAGCAGCACAGATCAGAAATGCTCCATTTGAGACAAGTGGACAGTTCGGGGGATATTTTGGTTTCCCTCAGCAGTTCTTAATCTTTGTTTACAAAGGAATGCAGATGTGTAGCAATTGAGGCTGCTTCTGTTACTGCTTTTCCCTACGTAGATTTGCCTGATTTTTCAGAGCAAGCTGACAGTTTAGTGGGTTTAAATGTTTTAAGGAGAGTACTGAACAGAGAAAGCCAGATGAAGTGGGAAGCCTTGCCACTAAGCAGCGTAAATTGAAAAGCAGAGATTAAAAATAAATATATTAAAAAAAAAAAAAAAAAAAGAGGAGTATGGAGCAAGTTTTCACATGGTGAAACCGAGAGCTTAGCACAGTGTGAAGTTAGGTAATTAGGTGATGCACAGAGTTGTCCCAGGCCGTGAAGGAAGGTAGTAATCTTGTAATAGCTACTCACTCGTCAGCCCTGTATTCAAGGGGATATAAAAATAGATCCTTCTCAAAATATCAGGAGTAAAGCAAGACTTTGTTTACTGCAGAAATTCTTCCTCTGTTAATAGCTGCTGTTGGACTCTGTAGAAGAGTATCCCGGGCCAGTTGATCTGGTAGGAGTTCCTGATAGACTTGATTCTGTCTGAAGACAACTGCTTTAAAACATTCTTCCCCTTTCAGAGCCCCCACCTACATGATGGGGAATGCTTTATTTGATGTTCCTTTTTCCTCCTAGTTTGTGTCAGAAATGTGTGCAGGGTTTCTGCCTGCACCAGTAAAGTTGCAGTCTGTTCTGGGTTCTGTCTTCAATTGGACCTTCAGAGAGAGGGAGAGGCTGGATCATCATGTAGGTGCAGATCTGGGAGCTGGCAGAATACAGCAGCAGCAGCTCCAGAACAGATTCCCCTGCAACCTGTAACTGGATGGAGGGACAGATGTGTTCGGGTGGTTGTTACATACCAACTTGCTCAACTTCTGATCAGTTCTCCTGCTCCATAGGGCCCCTTCTTGCTTATTTGTATTAAATATGGTAGCACCGGCACACGCTCAGTTTACTTTTGCCTTTACCTGACTGGTAACTGCTGTGTTCTGCTCCTTCTGTGGCAGAAGATAAAAGAAGAGGTATCTTCTCCTCTGAAGAACTCCAAGAGGCAGCGAGAAAAGGCAGCTTCTGACACAGAGGAAGCTGACAGAACCAATGCCAAAAAATCCAAAACTCAAGTGAGTCTCTCAGAGAGGAGTATTTTCTCTTAGGAGAAGGGTTTGGTAGTGGGAGGAGATGCAAACCCAGTAACAATCGAAAAGATGAAATCCCTTCAGCAGTAAACTTCAGCTTCATGGGTGGCTGGAAAGCAACCAATATTGTGTGTTCCTCTGGTTAAAAAACAGTGGAATGCTATGGGGTAAGTCCAGAGGTCTGGGGTTTTTTGTTTTAATACCAGTATTGACCATACAGGAGTATACTTGGAATATTTTCCACCCGCTTCTCCCCAATTTTTTTTAATTGAAATGATATTTTTTCTTCTTCTGGTGAGAAGTTAGACTACCACCACTGGAGATCTCAATTCAGTGCTATCAGAGCTCAACTGAAATACTTTGAGGATGTCTTTTCAGCTCCGTGTACTGACCAGGTTCACTCTGGACACTCACAGCATTTAGGAATGTTGGCACTGAGATTTCCATATTACAGAATCACAGAATGGTTGAGGTTGGAAGGGACCTGGAGGTCATCTAGGTCACACTTTCTGCTCAAGCAGGGCTTCTAGAGCCAACTGCCCAGGACCATGTCCAGATGGCTTTTGAGTATCTCCGAATATGGAGAGTCCACAGCCTCTCCGGGCAGCCTGATCCATTGCTTGGACACACTCACAGTGAAAAAGTGTTTCACTATGTTCAGGCAGAACCTTCTGTATTTCAATTTGTGTCCAGTGCCCCTGGACGCTACTAAATAGAGCCTGGCTCTGTTGTCTTTGCACCCTCCCTTTGGATATTTATGTTGTCTGGGCTGTTCCAAGTCCTGTGAGGTTCAAAGAGTGGTCCTGGCACTTGTGTTCGCACAGCACTTGAAAAAATGTTCTTGGTGCAGTTTCTTCACCCGTGGTGGTTCTTCCCCCTGTCCCTGCAGGAGATCAGCAGGCCAAACTCTCCCTCCGAGGGTGAGGGTGAAGGTGAGAGCTCTGACAGCCGCAGCGTCAATGACGAAGGGAGCAGTGATCCCAAGGACATTGACCAGGATAACCGGAGCACATCCCCCAGCATCCCAAGTCCTCAGGACAATGAGAGCGACTCAGATTCGTCTGCTCAACAGCAAGTGCTGCAGGCACAGCCCCAGGTGCTGCAGGCCCAGAGCGGCTCTGGCCAGGCTCCTCCTCCTACGCCACCTGTATCAGCCCAGTTACCAGCATCGCTGCCAGCTGCCTCAAGTGCTTCTTCGGCTCCACCACAGGTCTCACCATCAGCGTCCCAGCCCCCCAGCCAGCCCCAGGCCCCTGCACCGCCACCACCTCATTCTCACATCCAGCAGGCCCCTGCTCTGCACCCGCAGAGACTCCCGTCACCCCACCCTCCTCTGCAGCCGCTGAGCGTGTCGCAGAGCCAGCCAGCCCCTGCCTCTTCACAGCCTCACTCGCAGCCTCCGCTCCACAGTCAGGCCCAGCCCGCCCCTCACAGCCTGCAGACCCAGCCTCTCCTGCCTCATCCTGTACCTTCCCAGCCATTTTCCCTCCCCACTCAGTCATCTCAGTCTCAGGTTCCCCTTCAGACACAAGCACCATCTCATTCTCACTCTGCTCTCCAGGTTCAGGTAACGCAGCCTGTCCTGCCGACCGCGACCTCGCTGCAGCAGGCTCAGCCTCCCCGGGAGCAGCCTTTGCCACCTGCACCCATGGCCATGCCTCATATCAAACCTCCCCCTACTACCCCAATCCCTCAGCTCCCCACTGCTCCATCCCACAAGCACCCTCCTCATCTCTCTGGCCCTTCTCCATTCTCCATGAACTCCAACTTGCCTCCACCACCTGCTTTAAAACCTCTGAGCTCCCTCTCAACTCATCATCCTCCATCTGCACACCCTCCTCCTTTGCAGCTGATGCCTCAAAGCCAACCACTGCAGTCTTCGCAAGCCCAGCCTCCCGTACTGACGCAGAGTCAGAGCCTTCCCCCACCTGCTAATCACCCCCCATCCGGACTCCATCAGGTATCCTCCCAGCCCCCCTTTTCTCAGCATCCATTTGTCCCCGGAGGCCCACCTTCCATCACTCCTCCTTCTTGCCCCTCCACTTCCACGCCACCCACTGTGCCTGGCATCCCACTTCAGACTTCCATCTCCACATCAGCAGCTTCTAGTGGAAATGTGCCAGTGGTGACAGCCTGCACATTGCCACCTATTCAAATCAAAGAAGAAGTCCCAGATGAAGCTGAGGAACCAGAAAGCCCTCCCCCTCCACCCAGGAGTCCATCACCAGAACCTACCGTGGTGGATACACCAAGTCATGCTAGTCAATCAGCCAGGTATGGAGGTTGTAGCCGTGCTTCCTTAGTGTGCTCTGTTATTGTGTGTGGCAGGGCAGTGCCAAAAGCTGACTGGGAGCTGTGTGTGTTTTAGGTGTGCATCTTGTCAGCCTCTCCTGGCTTCATTTTGCTCTGTTTTTCTGGAAAGGTGCTGTTTCAGCCAGGGCATTCCAGTGTGTATTTGAGACAGGGGTTTTTCCATTTGTCTGTGGAGTAATAACAGTGCAATTAATTTTCTCATGGCTTTCTGGGATGCTGGTAGTGCTGCTGTAGAAGTGTAGAGTGATACTTGATTTGGCTTTTTGATATATGGCTCTTAAATTCCAGACTCTTGTGTCTTCCCAGGGCTCATGTCTTTCTGTTTTATTTCTTTCAGGTTCTATAAGCACCTGGACCGTGGCTACAACTCATGCTCAAGAGCAGACTTATACTTCATGCCTTTGGCAGGATCGAAACTGGCCAAGAAGAGAGAGGAGGCCATTGAAAAGGCGAAAAGAGAAGCAGAGCAGAAAGCCAGAGAAGAGAGGGAAAGAGAAAAAGAAAAAGAGAAGGAGAGAGAGAGGGAGCGGGAGCGTGAAAGAGAAGCAGAAAGAGCTGCGGTAGGTTTTATTTGTAGCTAGGAGCTGTTTAAGGGAGTTGGCTGGTAGGATCTCACCTGCTGGATGGCGACTCCTGACTGCAGATCCCCAAAGCTCTTTAGTGTGTGAGCAGTCAGGTGGTTGTGAGTATGGGAGCCTTGCGTGTCAGGTGAAAGCCAACCAGCTGTGAGCACCTCCTGGCCTGCCTATGACTTTCTTCTCCTTAAGGGCAAAGGAGAATTTCTGCTTCCGTTCCTGGTGTGTGGGAAGCCAGTGGAGCAGGGGATAACTTGGCCAAGTATTTACATTTACTTTTAGTAGCAAGATGCTCTGTGCAGACAGAGTGAATCCCTCTGTGTACCTTGTGCTGCTGTGCAGGCACAACAGTGCTGTCTGCTGGAGAAACAGGATCTGAAGCCTTTTTAAATTTGAAGTAAACTTAAAGGCACATAAGTTTTATGAGGAGGCCCAAATGCCAAGGCTTGGTATAAAGAGCCATTACAACTAATCCATTTTTCTGTGGCCTGTTGGAAAGGAAGAGTTACTTCTGGGCCCGCAGGTTTGCTAGGTTGGTAACGTTACTGTTGCTGAAAAAGAAGGCGCTGAAGTCTTCCTATTCCAGGTACATTTCAGAGATGTAAATCAGTTATGTGTTTCTGTAGGATTCTGAAGTGAGAATATAGCATCTGTCCGTTTAAGGACTGTGTCACGTTTGGGGACTTTGCTTTATTTTGAGGGCAGGGATCCCTGGGCAGCTGAGTAGGTGAACTGTGCTTATTACTCTTCCCAGAAGTGCTTTGCTGCTCTTGTACAGGAGGGGAGTGCAGGATGCAGAGTCCTGATGTAAAAGCAGTGGAATTCGTTGTGTTGCACATCATGGAGATGAATTTCCTTGGGTTTAGTCGGGTTTAGGATACGAGCGTGGAGAGTAGAGGAAGAACAAGCCAAATGTGTTGAATTAACATTTCCTTCCCCCATTCTGTGCAGCAGAAGGTATCCAGCTCCTCCCATGAAGGCCGCCTTGGAGAGTCTCAGCTCAGCGGGCCAGCACATATGAGACCTTCATTTGAACCTCCACCAACGACCATTGCTGCTGTACCACCTTACATTGGTCCAGACACACCTGCTTTACGAACGCTGAGCGAATACGCCCGTCCTCACGTCATGTCGCCAACAAACCGGAATCATCCCTTCTTTGTCCCCCTGAACCCCACTGATCCACTTCTGGCCTACCATATGCCTGGCCTCTACAACGTGGATCCCACCATTCGGGAACGAGAGCTGCGAGAGCGGGAAATCCGGGAGCGAGAAATCCGGGAGCGGGAGTTGAGAGAGAGGATGAAACCTGGCTTTGAGGTGAAGCCCCCAGAGCTAGATGCCCTGCACCCAGCTACTAACCCCATGGAGCATTTTGCCAGGCATGGTGCACTGACTATTCCCCCAACGGCAGGACCTCACCCATTCGCTTCTTTCCATCCGGGTTTGAACCCCCTTGAAAGAGAGAGACTTGCACTGGCAGGCCCCCAGTTACGGCCTGAAATGAGCTACCCTGACAGACTGGCAGCAGAGCGAATACACGCCGAGCGGATGGCATCGCTGACCAACGACCCGTTGGCGCGGCTCCAGATGTTCAACGTCACGCCTCACCATCACCAACATTCACACATACACTCGCATTTACACCTACATCAGCAGGATCCCTTACACCAAGGTGAGCCCAGGGGAATGGGCTTCGCGGTTTCCTAGGGAACGCCCCCGGTGAGCTGTTGGCAGCGGTCTGCCCCCAAAGCCGGCAACTGCCGCTCTGCAATTCAAGTAACAAAACCCCTGTTTTCTTGTATATGGTGTGACTTCTGTGCTGTATAGGGTTGTGATAACTGAAATGCAAACGGGCCTGGGGAGGGTGGAGCAGTAGCAGTGATAAAGTAGATGCAGTACAGCGATCTTCAGTGAGACCGCACTCACCACTGGAAAAGGTTTGCTGGTTTGGTCTTTCTCTGCAAGTGCCAGAGCTCTAGAGCACCGCCTTACAGCGGTGTCTGGTGGACAGACTCTGCTGGGTGAAAGGAATTCCCTGGGAGACGTGTCATGGAGCTGGTGGCTGTTATAAGTTACAGCTGGAAAGAAGCTGAAGTTGTTGCAGATAGGAACTGAAGAAAAAATTTAGGAAAGATTCCATCTCTTCAGCCGTTTGACATGGCAACAACCATCTGGCTTTAGTTGAGCTGAAATTCTCTGTCACAATCCTAAGAACCATCTGACTTCATGGATTGGCATTTTTTTACCTACAGTGTATTCTTATGTGTGGGTTTGGTTTTTTTTCCAAAAAATATTTTAATAAGCTCAAAACTGAATCTATGCTTTGCTCATTTCCAAACCAAGCTATGTGGTTATTCCAGTTTGGAGTCTGGAGCATGAGGCTCTAAGGTTTGTTTTGTTGGGGTTTTTTTTAATCAGATTTTCTGCTGTCAGACTGGTGTCCTGGTTTGAGAATATAGCAACCAAGGCACCAGATGCAGTAGCTGCTAAGTTAGAAAAGGGGAAAAAAAAAAAGTCCAAGTACTTGAAGTGGAGCTTCTGGTGCAGCTGGCTACAAGCGTGGTGTTTGTGCAAGCAAACAGAGCATACGTCTCCTCGGAGCAGTATGTGGTAAATGTAGCTGGGATGTCTGCTTTTGGGAGCTTGGAAGGAATTTGAGTGCTGTTGACACCAGACTGTATAGCAAGGAAATCAGCAGGGCCTTGTGAGATTGGAAAGGGGTGGGGGGGTTACAGGTAGGAGGTGATAGTGCCGCATATCAGCTTCTTCAAGCTGTCAGCTGCAGACTTGAGTTGGGACTGACAGCACCGGTTACATACTGGCTTGGTTTGAGGCAGGTTTGCATTACCCTGCTGATAGCAGAAGAAATTTCTCATAGATGTATCTACACAAGGATTCTGCTGTTGGGTAAGTCACCAGCTCTGCAGGTAAGTCTAGATACTCCCCAGTTACTTGTTCTGGACAAAAAAATAAGGCTACTGCATTCTCATTCGCAGCCTAGGGAGAGGCTGGTGCAGACAAAGCCAAGTCTCTCTCAGGTGGATTTGAAAGGTAGTTTGGCTTTAATTTTGGATACCAGGTTAAAATACAGTTAGGGGCTCTTGCGTGTCTCCAGGTAGCTCTTGCTCCAGAGCAGCTCTGTAGGTGGATGAAGCCCTAAAGTCTATAACCTGTATGTCTCCTTCGAGTGGGGCTGAACAGCCTATAAAATGATCACCTATTTCTGCTCTGGAGCAGGTAACAGCCGAGGGAGAATTGCATTAGCTGTGTTGTAGTCCTTTCATTGGCGGCGCCTCTGCAATCTGCTCACACCTTAACCTGCAGAGATTTCATGTGAGCTGATGAGTAAGGATTTTTTTCCTTCGGGTTTTGCCAGTGGCTTTTTAATTATATTGGTGAAGTGGCATCAGGGAGGTTGTCTACAGATGTCCCTCTCCACACAAGGATGGTGACAATGTCATCTTTTGCAAGCGATCCTTCAATTTTGTGTGTGTAAAGGGGAAATAGGAGAGAGTTTTGGTGGCAAAACATCTAAATGCCAACAGTCTCTGTTTTTCCCTATTGCTTGGTGGATTTCTTTTTCATGTAGAAATTCAAAGTGCTGGGTTGTTGCTTTAGCAGTTAAGACAGGTAAGCAAATGTCACTTGAGATAGAAAAGTGTGTTTCTGAATGGATGGAGCTAAGCTCCTGGCCAGTCCATGCCAGTTAGGCCAAGTGCTGATCCAGTTCAAGTCTGACAGGGCTTTTGATCTCCCAGCAGTGAGTGATGCTTCCCAAAGCAGTTGATTGTTTTCTTTCTTTCCTTCTTTTAAAGGTTCAGCAGGACCTGTTCATCCACTGGTGGATCCTTTAGCAGCTGGACCCCATTTGGCACGTTTTCCCTACCCACCTGGGACCATCCCCAACCCACTGCTAGGGCAGCCACCTCATGAGCATGAAATGCTCCGACATCCAGTCTTTGGTGAGAGGATTTTGTGGTCCTTTTAGAAGTTCAGCTCTTGATCTGAATTGTCATCTTTTCTTCTGAGTCTTAGCAGTTCTTGGGAGGGGAGTTGGTGGTTGGTGGAGTTGAGCTATAACTTGGGTTACAGCCAAAGGTTGGTTGGTTTGTTTAAAAAAGAAAACAGAAAGCCTCACGGGCCAACTCTGCACACCTTATAGCAAACAAGTGTCTAAAGATGGGCATCTCTCTCTTAGGTACTCCTTACCCACGAGATCTGCCTGGTGCCATTCCACCTCCTATGTCAGCAGCCCACCAGCTGCAGGCCATGCATGCCCAGTCAGCAGAGCTGCAGAGACTGGCAATGGAGCAGCAGTGGTTGCATGGGCATCCTCACATGCATGGTGGTCATCTACCAAGTCAGGAAGATTATTACAGGTGAGAGGTGCAGTGAAGGCTTTTGGAGATGTGGGGCTGCTAGTTTCCTCCCTCTTTCTCCACATTCCATCTTCTTTCTTCACAATTACTGCCTTTCTTATGTGTGCTGAGTTGCTGTCCCGATGCAGTTATGGAAGATGGTGTAGCTGTACCAAGACCTCACTTTGGGCATAGTGATAGGGCAGATGGGAAGCTAGGTCCAAATTATTGGCACAGGATGCAAACTATTTGAGTCTCATATTGCAGAATTACCTCTGAGGGGGAGGTTTGGTGTGATAGATGATGGCCGATTCCACATCTCTCTCTCTTCCTTGGCAACAGTGGAGAAGGGTGGGTAAAGCTTTATGAATGAGGAGAAGGGAGGAATCTAATACATCTTAAGAAATGACTGAAGGCAATAAATAGGAAGTTGAAAGGTGTGAATAATACGGATCCTGCATTTCCAGCTGAGAATGCCTAGATGGATCGTGAGGGTTCTTTCCTCCCCGAACACTCTATGGTGTTGGCAGTAGAGTGGTTCTCTGCTGATGTGACACCACCTTAGTTCCTGTTTGGCACTGACGATACATCAGCTAAGAAGAAAAAGCCACCAACACCTAGCAAGGGTCTGTGGGTAGCAAGGATACGCAGGAAGCAGCATATTAAACACCTGCCCGGCAGTGGTTTTGCTCCGATGTTTCAGTCCTTGGCTCTGCGCTCCAGAGCTGCCTGCTGGCCTCATGCCATGGGGGCAGCCAGTCTGCCTGAAGCTGGCTGTCATATCTGCAGCTGCAGATAAAGCTAAAGCTTGGAGAGCTGGCACAAGTTATCTTGCTCACATGTAAGGAGCGCTTCAGCAGCAGCAGGTCACCACCTCCTCCCACCGCAGACGGTGTTATCGGTGCTGTTACAACGGCTCTCGTTTTGTGCTGAAAGCTCCCAGGTCCTGTTGCAACCTCTGTTCCTTTCAGGGCAGCCGGGTGAGGGTGGCAGGAAGGCAAATGATCTCTGAAGTGACGTGCCACCTTCGTGTTGTTAAAATGAGTTTTCTTTCTCTTTCAGTCGACTGAAGAAAGAAGGCGACAAACAGTTGTAATAAATTATTTATTTGTAATGCTGGCTATGGAAACCCCAGTCCTTGGGAAGGAGTGGAACATTTTTACATACAATAAGAGCTACAGAAGGAAAAGAATATCTTATAAAGATTTCTTTATATATTTAAAACAGAAACAACCACCCAACAAGTAGAGACTTATCAGCATAGTGTTCATTTGTAGAGAAGATTTCTCAAGACTGGTGTGGGTCTCCCTGCATGACAACGTATTCAGAAGCCTATTGAAAATACAGGACTGTGTGGAATATTCAGAGAACTTCCTGCAATCTTGGTTTTTTGGGTTTTTTTTCTTACTAGTTTGATTTGAGTAGGTGCTAGAATCAGGTTCACAACACAAGTCACTGTGCGTGAAGAGACACTCAATGCATCTATAGCTATTTTAAAAAAACAAAAAAAAAAAACAAGGATTGCAAGTAGGTGACATAACAAGCTCTGAATCCAAGTGCTATAATAATAAAAATCTACTTTTATTTTAATACATTGTAGGAAATCTTCATAATTTTAAAGAGAGCTCAGTTCTGCAGCATGGCTTTTTAAGTCTGTAAATAACTTTTTTTGGGTAGAGGGGAGAAACAAAACAAAACAAAACTCCAGAAACATTTATCTTGATTTTCAGTAACATCACAAATTGTGAATTCCTACCTGGTATTGACAGAATACAGAGTTGATTTTTTAATAAAAAATATATATATAATTATCCCTTTAATTAAAGGGAATGATGGGTATCAATAATTTCAAATGGGTAAAAGCTTGAAATTTGGTTTGATATCAACAATAAGCATTAAAGGGAGCTGCAGGGATAATGTTGCAAATGACTGTTTCTGTTCTTGGTTTTTTGGTTGGTTTGGTTGTTTGGGGTTTTTTTTGTTCGTGTTGCATCTCTCTGTTCTGCAGATGGTTTCTGTTGAGTTGGGTTTCTCAGCAGTACAGATGTCCCTTGGAACTAGCTTACCTTTTTGATGCCTACTTCAAGGGTTATTTTTCAGTGTGGCCATAATACACTTCTTTCCTATTACCTTTTGAAAACTTAAGCTAACTCCATTGGTTTTAGACTTCAGGCAAAAGTTGAAAGAAATAATCTGTTCTAAAATCTCTTTTTAAAAATGTTCCGTGGCTCAAACTAGTACAGCCAGAATTTTGTATGCATGTGCATATTTTTGGAGGATGTGCTCTTTCCGGCCTCTTAGGTTTGATAATGTTCTTAAGAAAAGTGGACAAGGCCACTTAGTCTTCTTAAAAGTTGTTTTGCAAAGACCAGTCTGTATTTCTCATTAACTGTTTTCCTTTTGGTTTTGTAAGCAAAAACTTTTGAACTGCCACCAGTGTTCTGTATCTCAGGAACTTAACTGTTTTGGGATTAACCAGATACATGGACAGTAACATTTACTGACTCCCAACACAACAGGTCTGTGCAGAATGGCTCCTGTTGGTTAGTTCCCATGTGAATGGTAAAAGGAGAGGAATATGCAGAAGGCCAGTGAGCATTATTTTGGAGACAGCTCTGCTTACTCTCTAGGCAGAATTTTTTTTTTTCCCCCACTGGTTTTCCATGGGTTTTCTTTGCCAGAGCAGAGGGTGATGCAACCAATGGACATCTGAATCTGCTGGCCACTTTTTTTTCTGCTGGTGCATAACTTCCCCCCCATTCTCTCTCTTAGCTCATGAGTGCTCTCTCTGCTGTTGTAGACTGTTCAGTGTGATGGTTGTGTCATAGGACTGTACTGAGCCATGTTTGATAAACTTGTAGTTAATCATACGTTCTGATGGAAGGCAGGGCATGCACAGTGCTTCATCCACCTCATGGATCTCAGACCAGCATCAGTGCCCAAAGATTACTGTCTGACAGTTAGTAATGTCAATTTACCCATGAAAATATGCATCGGGGTATTGCAGGTCCACTTAAGGCAAGAGTATATAGGAGGGAGAGAGGAGGACTGTTTCATCTGATGTTAATCTTCCTTTTTCTTCTGTCCTCCATTCCAGATTTCTCAGTGCTAAAGAACTGCTATAGCATTTAATCGGTTCCATCAGCTGTCTGTCGAGGTATTAGGAGGCAGAGCTAGTGCTTCTGAGACTGGGAAACCACCAGGTCAGTCTAGAATCGAGGATGGTAAGGGCTCCTTCAGTCCCTGTCTGCAGTGAGCAGGTGGAAAGGTTTTCTTCTAAGTAAAGTTTTTGGCTTTTGCTGGCAGAGTAGCTCTAGTGAGATTGGTCTGCTCAGCAGAGAGAGGCTGACTCCCTTTACTTTAAAGGTCTAATCAGACACATTTCAGTTAAACCTCCCCTCCTTATTTTTAATATGTGGAACTGGGGAGTTGGAGGAATTTGCTGTTATTTTAAGCTATAGTTTTGCTTAAGAAAAAAACCACCTAATTGCCTCCCATGGCCCTCTCTTTTTTTTTTTTTTCAGCTGAAGCTTTCAGTGTGTTCAAAAGCTATTCAGTAATCTCTTCTTTTTCTATTCCTCCCCCCCCCGATAATTTTGGGGGTGGCTTTTTTTGTTCACATCATTCATCAAATAAGCACTGAAATTCTTCCATTTGAGACTAATGATTAACTACAACTTTACTCACAGTGGTTTTTGAAGCCATCTTGGTGTTCGATGCCCTGTTAAAACAACCCAGACCTTTTGGTTTTCTTTAAGAAATCTTTCTTATTTTTCCTTTTCTGTTTTGAAAGTTTTCTTTTTTTGTTTTGCTTTAGTGTTCTTTGAAACGTCTCTCTTGTTCTATGTCGTCATGGTTGAGCTTGTTTCACTGCACCGTTAAAGCAGAGTGTACATTCTGACTGCTACATTTATATATATCTTGAAGCTTAATGTATATATGAGTAGTTTGCCATGGGATAACACAGTGTAAACAGAGTAGAAACCCAGAAATCGTGACTTCTGTGTTCTCTCCATTTGAGTATTTTGTAATTTTTTTGAAATATTTGTGGACATAAATAAAACCAAGCTACACTACAGCAGCCAGGTTTTGCCTGCAAGAGAAATGTGTCTGTTGATTGGTGTTAGTGGGAAAAGAGTTGTTTTCATCTGGGATAATATGGGATGCCAGCACGGCCGTCTTGTCTATTTCAGAGCTGTCTTGTCTTTCTTGGCTTTATTTTCTTCTGAAGTCGTTTCATTTGTAATATACAGCATGCAAACCACCATCATCACGTCCAGTTCCAGGGTGTAGCCTGCCTCTCTGAGGCACATTTATGCTCTGGGATCCTACTTTGGCATCTTTTTCCATAAGTTAAGCAGTGAAATTAATAAGAACGAGTGTGTAAAGATGTTTTGGCTGTCATGACTACAGGGGCTTTTTTTGACAGTGGTAATTTATTGCAGTCACTCATCTGCCTGAGCACAAACAAGTAGTTAAAATGAAGTGTGTGCATAAGCTCCTATTATGTCAGCCAAAGAAGAGTGGCAAGGTGAGAAATGTTAAACCAGAGAAGACAATTCCCCTGGTTTCTACAGAGTAGGAAAGGCTGCATGCCATCATGTGCTTTTCAATTTACCTGTGAACCAAAGGTGGTCAGAAGACATGCAAGGGAGAGTGAGGCTTGATGACTCATGAAGTGTAAGGTTGAAATTAGATCTAATACACTACATCTACCCCAGCAGCCGAGTTCTTCACCCACCTTACTTTCAAAGAGATTTTCTACTTTGTGCCTGTAGAGTCGTCTTGAACGCAACTGACCCAGAGCTGGCAAGAGATTCATTCCAGGGGGATGATAACTGCAGAGAGGAAGATGCACAGTAACTCATTGTTCATTCATTTTCTGCTGAAAAGCTAAAGTTTGCTCTCAAACTCTGTTGATTCTGTGTTTGTGTACATTGGTAGCAGCTCCCTGTCTTCCAGCTCTGAGGGATTATAATGTATTGCTGCGAGCGTTCCAGATTTGCTGGTCCTGATCAACAGCATCTCCAAAATGTAGAGAAACGTTGATGCCGCAGAGGGAGGTGACGAGCGTCTTTACAGAATAAATGGTCAAAAAGGAGATGAGAAGGCTGCATTCTTGCTCTGGTTCCGCTTTGATTTAGAACGATGATTTTTCAGAAATAGGTATTTTGGCTCCGGTTCAAGCTGATGAGGGCTCTGAGTGTAGTGAGAAAAGAGTGCCCTGTTGTTTGAGCGTGCTTGGAGCAGGTGGAGAAGCATTCATGACAACTTGCACGGGAGTTTGGAGCTGGATATCTGAAGAGGCTGCTCTGTTTATACCCTGTGGCATTTTACAAGAGTAAGGTCATTTCTTGTCTACTGGAAATAGCTCCTGAAAGTGCTTTTTCTGAGGCTGGTATTTATTTTGACGTTTCCTTAGGCATTTTAATTCCTTGTACTTCACGTAGAATTTGAACGGGCTTAGGCTGTCCTCTCTTTCTTGCTACAGTTCCTGTTTCCAGACTTAAAATGATGAATCCTACAGGGACAAGGCCCAAGAGGGTTTTTATTACTGCAGAAATGGAACAATAATAGTTCCCGTTGCAGTGGTTGTGTTAATGATGCGTCGCCATTCCAGAGGTGAAGGCCAGAATCCTTTTATCGCGGGGCTCTATGTGCATGTTACCAGATGTCACTCTGCTGTCACATCAGCTGTGAAAAGCACCCTGGGCAGTGGGATTTCGGTCCTTCCTGGGCCATGGGTGGCTTTTTACTGCCTTCCATTTTGAGGCAGAAGGAGACCAGGTGGTGCCGGTTGGAGCCAGGTGCTGTGTGTAACACTTTGATTTGCTGCTGGCTCTGAGGGTGATTGCTCTGACCTCTCTGTGGAAGCTCCTGGTGCGTTGGGTTTGGTCCTGAAGAGCTTCAAGGTATCTTGTTTGAGGGGGTGGGACCTGCTCGTTAGGGCCGTGTGCATAAGGAGGTGCTGGGCCGGAAGGTTCTGGAAGGGGCACTGCTGAGGGCAGGCAGGATGGTGGGCTGCAGGTAACAGCCTTTGCTCTGCGCTGTGGGGAACAGGGTGGCAAGAAGGTGGTGGGAGGGAGTTGTGGGGCCTTTTGAGAGCAGCTGGGGCTGTCTGCCTGTGTCGGGAAGCTCTGCCCCTGGGGTTTGCTGGCCCCTTGGGCAGCGTTCCTTGCTCCTTAAGGGAGCTGACTTCCCCTCTGCCCCTCGCTTGCTCCCCAGAGGAGCTGGTTCCATCTGTGCTTCTCCTGACCAGTATCCTTTGGTCCCTGAGGCTGCCCTTGCAACCCAGGGGCTCGTTCTGTTTGCTGAGTTCCATCCATGTTGCTGTGGCAGGTGCTTTTCCACGTGTCCTGGTCTGCTGCTGCTGCTGCTCTGGCTTCGATGGTCTCAGATGTGTTTTCTTCCTTGCTCTCCTGTGTGACAGGTAAGCTTGAGAAAGCCTTGCTGCTGTTTGTACGGGGTCTTCTTTCCAGGGTAGTTTCTCACCCTGAGTCTGTCGGAAATGCTCCGTGTCTGGTGTTGAAGGGAAGAGCCTTTTGGGTGCCCCAGGTGTACAAGGCATCCTTTGCAAACTGCTGTTCTGCTTGGTTCCTTTAATGCAAGGTAATTAAGCCTGATTTTTCTCATGGTGTTGACTTTGCAAAACTATACTGGAGCAAAAGATAACATAATGCAAACCACAAATCCCAAGTGGACAATTTACCCAGGGTCTTTTTTTTGTTGTTCTTTAAGAATGCTCACCTCTCTGGAAGCGGTAACTTGGGCCCTGCAAATTCAGCTACTTATATATAAATACAAAGAAAAAGATTGCACTTTCCTGTCCTGTTCCTAATTCCTATCCTCTTTCCCTAAAGAAAAAAAAAAAGAAGGAAACTGTCAGAAAAAAAATCCCAACATTTATCTGTGTAAACTTTCAGATGTTTTGCATTATTCTATTCTAAGAAGGGTCACCCTGTGGCACTGGGCTGGTGTACTGGGGAATGGTGATGCAGTGCAGGTTCCTGACACGACATAAGCACATCTTCCTTGAGGCTCACAAATAAGAGAAACAAGTTACCCCAGTCAACACTGTTCAAATCCTTTTTCTAGTTGGATGAGTAGTGGAAGGGTTGGGCTAACCTCATTGCTCTGCAGAAGGGGGAAGAGTCACTATGAAAAATAGCACTTGGTGAGTGGAGGACCCTTGGCAGGTAGAAGTTGCATCCAGGATTTGGTGATTCCATTGCTTGTGCATCTCTCAGGTTTTAGAATTCAAAGTATGTAAGTTTTAGGACAATTAATTGAAGCCTAGCTTCAATGTAAGCATAATTTTACTGGTTATTAACACTAATGGAAGTATTGTGCTTTCCTTACACCAAAGCATGCGTAGGGGAACTCGGAAGTACAGTTGTCAAAGTGAAAGACTGCAAAAAGATTCAAGCAGTCGTTCTTGTTACCTGTTTTTTAGCTGTTTTGGTTTTTTTTTTTAACTCTGGATCTTCTCGGTTTCTGAATCCTGTCGCAGTTCCATTTCATTATTTGTTAGCTCTTTAAACATTTGTCCAACGTCCTTACCTGTGGCAATGTCACCAGAAAGAAGCATGCTCTGCAGAGTTGTTGCTTAGCTTGTGAACTCTCCTGTCTCTTGCTGTAGCTGTAAGGCTGTTTCCTGCACCAGGGAACATGTGTACAGGCGAGAAATTACGGAATAAATTGATGCACTGGCCTCGCAAAATAGCTGTGCGTGATGTCAGTGGAGTTGTATTTCACTTTGCCTGGGGTCTTGGTTTTGCTGGAACAGACTATTAGTCAAATCTGTAAGATGAAAATTTCTCTGCCATGGCAGCTTGTTGGAATGAGCCCTAATTACTGGGCAGTGACACGGAATCTGGTATTCTCGGCCTGGCAACACGGCTGAGCGTGTGCTTTCAAAACAGCCACGGCTTCCTGGGGGATTTTCCTCTCTCTGGGGTGAATTGTTTTATTGTCATCTAACTGCTGAGGGTTTATCCTCCTTTTGGCTTCTCTCTAGTCCCTTCCTTCATGACTTAATGCTTACATGGTAGCAAATAGAATCTGCTATCAATGGCAGTATTTTAAGCACGAGAGGATACTTAGTAGTGACGGAGTAAAGGAGCACACTGCTCAGCTTCCCCAAGCAGCTCCAGTGAGCTTCATCTCTTCATAATACTGAGGGTTTGTTTGTCACTGAGGGAGTGTCTTGGGACAATTTACTGGAAGCAAGGTGAGAGGAAGTATAGCAGAGGGAATTATTTAATAGTCAGAGTGTCCATTTGGAAATACACGAATTCTCTGGGTGTTCTTACTGTTTTGTTTTGGTGTTTTTTTCTGTGGAAGGATCCATTCAGCCCTAAATCTTCTAATTCTGAAAGCTGCACAGTGTTCAGTGTGTCTGCTAGCAAGGTTTATTTTATGTTGCAAATGTTCCTCTAGCCATTTTTTTAAGGGGAGGAAACGTGTCGTGTCTTGTGATACAGAACTGAAATGGTTTGTAAAATGCTAGGGGTTGATATAAGGCCACTGTGAAGTGTCTCACCACTTGTAATAAAACAGCTTTTAATTAAAACTTCCATCACGTGCCTGTTCTGTGCTGAGGTACAGGGACCCTCCAGGTGAAGGCAGGCTGTGAGGAGAGCAGCTGGGAAGTTTTTTACAGCTGCCTCAGCATATGGGGAAGCTTTGTCTGCATTTGTGTAGGTTGTAACTCATTCTGAGTTGACCTTAGACTTGGAATCTGTGCAGAGAGACTTCAGTCCCAAGGGTAGCACTGAGCTGTAAGGACTAATTCATTCAGATGACAAATAATCCCCTGGCTGTATCCTCTCTTGGAATCTATGGCACATCTTTTTTACTTTGAAACTATTAATGAGGGGTTTGGGTTTCTTGCCCTCTTTTGATCTGCTTTTTTGGCTCACCGGGAGAATGTGCTGCACCTGGAGGGTTTGTAATTTCTCTGTCCTCCTTCATTTGTCAAACTGGTGCATTAAAGGCTGGTCTGTGCTGAGTTTTACTGTAGGTGGTACTGATTAGGGAGGTGGATATACTTTAGTTTTCTTCCCCAGCTGACTGCAAGATACATATTGCTTTACAGTAGATAAGACAGCAAACCATAATTTCATCGGTTGTACTCGTAACTGTTGTGTAGTGCTGAAACAAGACTCATTTCTAGCACAGACAAGCCTTTCAAGAGCAGCAGCAGAAAAAAAAACCATGGGTCAGTTGTTGTTCACTGACATTTCCGTGGCAGCTGGAGACACGGATGCCAAGGGCAGTGAAAATTCTTGCCAGACCTGTGTTCACTGGTGAGGGGCAAAACAAAGAAAGAAAATATTAAAATAGGTACCTTTGCAAAGCCCTTCCACTCTGTCAGTACTGAAGCAATGTGCCCTGCCGTTCATTTTTCAGATGTCTTGAAGACGTAGAGTGTAATGAACTGAGTAAAGGCTGGAGGTAAAGCCTACATGGTGTAAATTTGTGGTGGTACTACAGCATTTCACAGCAGGCCTGAATCTAGCCCATTATTGGTGTGTAAGGGAGCTGTTCTTAGCCTGGTGATAGAAACCTATGTACCTGTTGGTACACACAAAGCAGGGCGTTTTAAAAGGGTTTGTACTGGAAAAGGCTGTTTCTAGACAAGCCTTTTGCTGTTTGTCCCTGCTGTGGTGGTGCTATTCTCCTCTCACCTGTAGACATTGCTTTGCTATACAGATTATGTGACTCCAGAGACAATATGCTTGGAGTGGGACTGTAGAAATATTTTAATTTTTTTCCCCTTTTCCTTCTGTGTTATTTAAAGCAAAGCTCCTTGACTTTACTAATTTCTTCTGGAGGCAATACCTGCAGCCAGAAACTGTTGGGAGGTGCTGTGACAGAAATGCCTTCATCTAAATGTAAATGTTGCTTCCCTGCCTCAGGCTGCCTTTAAGAGGCTTTTTCTGTGGGAAGCAGCTACAAAGTAATGGTCACAATCAATTTATTCATGTCAATAAAAGGTCTTTTATATGCTTATTTGAAATGTATTGTTCTGGGGTGATAGGACCACATTTGTTTTTTAAGCAGGTGTGTCAGATGGAATGAGAAACAGGAAGCATAAAGGAGAGGGAGAAGAAATTGTGTAAGGTTTGTACAGTTGGGCTCTTGAGTGCAAAGGGTGGAAAGAACTAAGGGCCCTTAATAGTGAGGCACAAAACAATGTGTGCTGAGTAGGGACAGGACTCTCCTGGTCTTCCCTGTGCACTGGGACAGTCTCTTCTGACTTGGACTTGAGTCAAGGAGTTCCGTACGGAGTCCCTAACAAAGACAGTGAGGGAAGGATTTTCTAAGTCACTTCAGTGAAGTAACATCTGCTTGTAGATAACCATGTTCCACAAAGTCAGCTTGAAATTCTCTTGCTGTACCCCCCCCGTGTGGTTAAAGAGGTGCCACACCAAAGTACAAAACATAACTCTTTCCTTATATATTTCATATTCCATAGCAGAGTGTGACTTCTGTATCTGTATCTCCTGCCAGCACCACCTAGCAGTGGTGGGATTTCATTTTCTTTTGACTCGGGCTTCCTTTTGAGGTGACACCACTGTTGTGTTCCTGACAGCGGGAGGCTGAGAGGCACAGGCAGGTGTTGAGGGCAGTTCTGCCAATGGATCTAGGTTGCTGCAATCCCCTCGGCAACTCCAGGCTTTCCTTGCTCTCAAACAGCATTTTGGCTTTGATGGCAAATTACATAATGGCCGATTGAAAGATACATTGGTCCCTTCAGGCCTGGGCTGGTGGTTCTGCCCATCTGTCCAGGTGCTGTTTGGTTCTGCCACAGATCCCAGTGCTGGTGTACTGGGCCTTGGTTTCCCCAGGGAGGCAAATTCTGTGTGTGGCTTTTTCAGAAGTGCTTTGAAAGATGGGTTTCTACTCTTTGTGCAATGTAGATGGAAGAGAACTTAGTAAAGGGATTTGAGACCATTGAATCCTAGTGGCTACAGAATGAATAGTTGCAGTCGCGTGATTTTAGATGTGATTTGAACCTAGCTCTCTGGGGTTATTTACACCTTCTGTTCTGCTACTAAAGTCCTCTAGTTACGTGGTGTGGATCTGGCCCCTAATGCTCTAGAGCTGGTGCTTTGGAGGAGGTGGCAGTTGGGTAACACTTCAGTCTCTAGTGCTGACCAGTTACAGCTTGGAGCATAAGCATCTATTCCAAAGCAGTTTGTCATGAGTTGCTGGTTACACCATTTTAAAGTAGTAGAAATGTTGGTGAGTTCAGCTGGATTTATTTGAAGTAATTAAGAGAAATGCTGATCATACTCCACTCAAACATGTAACCTCTGTAAAAGGAAGCGCCAGTTTGCAGTCCTGTGTTTGCCCTCGGGTGCTGGGACACCAGAGGTGAGGAGAGCCTTTGCTGCAGCATTAGGAAAGTGAACATCTGGGCTTGCACTTCTTGCATTATTGCTTGTGAAGTCTAAGCCTTTACAATGGATAAGGTCTCTATCTTAAGATGGCTGGCTTTTTATTATTGGCTGAGGAATATTAACTTTCTGGCATCTCAGAGTGTCTGGGAATGTGGCTGCTACTTTTTTTATCGACAGGCTAACATGCTGCTTTGCAGTGTTCCTGCAGACTGCAGTGCTCTGTATTTCTGTATGTGCCAGACTTAGTCCTGAGTCATGTAGAGCGGACGATCTCAGATGATGGGGGACTGGACTGTTTCTGGCTGGGCCTCCAGGGTTCTTGTCTGGCTGATTTTTATTTACAAGATTGTAAAAAAAGAAAACAAGAACGGTTGGCTGATGTCCCTGGCATGCATTCCTGTGCCCAGCTGCACTGCAGGGACTTTGGCAAGGCTGCCTCTTCAGTGCCTCTTGGCTACTGGGGTGCTGGCCCTGGGGCACAGAAACTCCCTCTTCCACCTTGCAGGGGTGGTGAAATACAAAGGACAGTGGCATGAGAGGGCACATCTGAAGGAAGACCAAGGGATGGGTGGGAGTGGGCTTGGACTGACCCAAGTGTCCTGACTTCAGCCTTTGGTGTGTTTGATGTTTCCTGCAGCAGTTGGTTTGTGTCTGGGATTCACCCAGGGCTTTCCCTGCCCAGAGAAGCCAGAGGCAGCTCCCTCCCTCTTTCCAGGACCCGGGTCGTCACCTCAGCCCGGGCTGTCCCTCTGCCAAGGCTGCCCTGGGAGGCTCTGGATGCCATTGCAGCGTTTGCCACCTGATGGCAGCAGATGCTCAGATAAAAAGAATTCAACCCTCGCCCTTGAGCCCCTGTTTCCTGGAAAACTCGAGGAACTCGCAGTAATTATTGTACCAAAGGCACGGTCAAAAAGCAAGACTTCCACAAAGATGGAAGCATGGGAAGAGGAGGCTGCTGAGATCTGGGAACATTTGTTCCCACACAATGCTGCAAGTCCGTGGCTTTCCTCGGGGTTAATTTGTTTTGCAAAAAAACAATTTTCTGTTGCCAAAACTTCCCAGCTGCTTCTGTCTCTTTTACCCTCGTGGCTGTGCACCTTTTGGCTTTATCTGGTACTGCAGAGTGCTTGCAATTCTCTTTTTTTTTTTTTTTTTCTTTGCTTGTTCCACATTAGGGGCTGGGAAACAAACCCTTTAAGTGAGCTGCTCTGTTTGTGTGCACATTTATTTCCCGGGGGAATGTAGTCTAGGAATTCTGGTCTGGACTCTTGACCGCTTGCGTGGCTCCATGTGAGTTGCACAGCCTCCTGGTGCCTTGGTTTCCCTCCCTGCAAGCAATGCTTTTGATGCCCTTGGATGGGAACAGGGATATAAACACAAGGCAGCTGTCCTGAGAGTATTTGTTTCTTTTAGATGGCCCCAGTTCCAGGCGCACTCTTGAACTTGAAAAATACACAAGCCATGAAATAATACTTAATATAGCAACCCCAGCTACCAGCAGCCCTCCTCTTCCACGCCATTCTGTCCCTGGCCCCGGCAGTTCCTAGCGTGCGCGTGTTCCGCACCTGCTCTTTTCTGTGGACTGCTCAAATTTGTGACCTATTCTGACTGAATTGCTTGAGCACAGGACAACAGGACTTTGACAGAGGGCATAAAGATCTGTGTGCTGACACATGGGAAGAAATACAGTATGCCTGCTTTTCAGACCTTTTCTTGCAGCAGGGCAGAACCATCCATGTGCAAGGTCTTTCTGCAAAGCTGTCCTCAGACCTGGGGCAAGGAGGGGGTAGTCTAGTGTCAAGAGCTGGTTTATGTGTTGGTGTACTCGGTCATGACTGACTGAATCCCAACCAGGTGGAAGTCCATCAGAATAGCCAAAAGCCAACCACCTGATTTCTCCACTGACAAACTTGGAATGAGCCAGCATGTTGCTGGGAAAGAACCTTCTTTGGCCTTTCACGTTGTCCTCACAGCCAGGTGTTAACCCTCTCCCCACCGACCCTGCCAAGTATGTGGGACAGTTTAAGCAATGCCCTTTGATATTTAGCATCTCCAGTGCTAGAGGCCTATGTTTGTAAAGTGAGAAAGAGCAAGACCCTTGGCCTTCTGCCCATCGTGTGTGTGGCTTTTCAGCTTTTATTTTTAATACAGTCTTTGGTGAGGAGATAAATGGCAGCACCCCGCTCTACCATCCACCAAGGAGCACATCACCCTCATCCCCCGTGCAGGAATGCTAGAGCTTGTAGATTCTTCCTCCTTAAATTGCCAGGACTCTCTTGGTGGCAAAATGTGCTTTGGCTGGAGCTGGACTCACAAATCACTCGGCTTTTTCCTTTGAAGAACTGCTCTGTGAGGTCTACTCAAGACCCTGTCCTGCAGCCCACCTGCTCAGCTCCTCATCTTTTGCAGCGTTGCTGCTGGGGAACAACTCGTTCATGCCACTGTGAATGCTTGTGGGGGAATGAAAAGATTTATGACCTCCTCCCCTACTCCCCATCCACCTCTACTGTTTTCATTCCCCCCGACCTCTCCTTTCCCAGAGCTGGAAGGTCAGAAGTTTAAATCCTTCTTTGAGCAACTCCTGACTTGCTACCAGCTCCTACACATAGCTTCTGCTGGTTGCATTTTAACTATTCCCCTGGAAATGAGCCTACTTAACTGACATCAGCATAGAAAGATATCCTTAGAAGGGCCTCCTTTGTGTTGCCTTTTCTGATACGTAGGGTTGGCCAAACTATTCTTATCTTCTTCTGCAATGGATGAGGAATGGCTGCTGTTAATTCTGTTTAATGACTGAATTCAGTTGGTGAAATACAGCTCTACTCGCTTGTCTAAGATGTGCTGTATTGTAAATATCTTTTCCAGTATGAAAGTCCATTCTGCCATTTCTGATGTCCCTGGTCCAATACCAGTATTGATTTCTTCTATACAGGGAACAAGATTTACTGCTTGTTTTCTGGAGGCATTTCCTTGGACTGCAGTACCATCTTTCTAGCTTCTGGAAATGCCCTTTCATTTCAGTTTTACAGCAAAGCCCACAACCACTACCTAGCTCCTGACAAGTGCCCCTCATCCTACATTCCCAGCTTCACCTCATATTCTCCACTTCTACCATGTATAGTACCAACCATGGATTCGCCCTGAAAAGGAAACTCAAAACCTGTATTTTTAGCTGAGAAAACTTCTTGACAGTATCAAAGGCAGAGAGATGACTTGGAGATCAACAAGGTTCAACCCTGAGCCAGTAGTCAGCTTTTTGAAACAGACTGGAGGGAGGGGAAGAGAAATAGGTCCCCTTAGGTGTCTTCCTTTGTATTGCTTTTGCCACATCGATACACAGGCTTGGCCAGTCTTTTTGTTACCTTCTGCTTTCAGTGAAATGCAATATTAATTCTTCTTGCTGATACCTGGACTTGTGGGTAAAATACATCTATTCGAGTGCTCTGGTCTTCAGACAATCTGTGTGGACACTGAATACTTGCTGTGAATCGCAGAGCACACCTATGTTCTGTCTAGATCCATGTGCATGCAAGCTCTGGAGAGACACCCACTCTAATTATCAGTGATTGGAGAAGCAGCTCACTTGTTAGGATCAGGATGCAATAAATAAAATATTAGCAAGAGGAGATGGGTGAGCCAGGAGATATAAACAGAGCTGTGCAAAAGCTTTTTTTTGAAAAGAAACGCTGTGGGGAGCCCACAGTGAAAGGAAAGACTGTCAAAAATGCACATGGTATTCTGTTTGCTGCCTGCCCCTGTGGAATGCCTGGTATTATGCAGTCATGGACTTCTGGGAAATCAATCCCACGCACATGACCGTGCTTCTTTTCCCCGGTAGCAAGGAAGGATTTTGGCACATGCTAGGGAAAAGACGTGAGAAGCTTCCCTAACTGGCTTGTGTTTCAGCATTTGTTCCATTCATTAAATTAGCCGTATAAAGACACTAGTGGAAGTTGTTAATGGCTCGATGCACAGCATGTTGTTTCGTGAGAAGGTTTATCTGCCGTTGCTGCCTCACTCTCAGTGCTTCAGCTTCCTCTTCTGTACAGCTACAGTGGCATGAAGCTTGCGTTAAGGATTGTCAAATGCTCTAAGTGAAAAAGATTCTGAAGAGGCCCAACGTAATGCTGGGGAGCCATGCTGAAAAGAGTTTGTCCATCTGTCCTAAATGAAAGATGTGTTGAATTTTAGTCTGGTTACTAGCAGCTTGGGCAAGAATGAATAAATGTTGGGAGGGTTTAGCCAAAAAAAAAACTTCAATACTTAAAATGAGGCCTTTGAGACAGTCTGTCTGTCTTTCTTACATGTAAAACAAACATTAAGGGGTGGTTTTGCCTGTGTGATGTGGCTGCTCTGACAGCATCATCAACGCGGGTGTAGCAGGTACCCCTAGTTTCTTCCTTGCAGCAGCTGATTCTGTGCTAGGGGAGTTTGTCCTGGCCCACTGTTTCAAGACCGTCAGAAAAAGCAATGATAAAACATTTGTACAAAGGGTGAGACGGGTGGACAGTTGATCTTTATTTTCAGTTCAAAAAATGTACAATTCAATGAAAGCAAAAATGCTCAGTGGAAAGTGGAGACGTCAAGGTGTCTCAATGTACAGGAGGTGACAGGATCTTTTGTTATGGATGATTTCACGGAGAGAACCACTAGGTGGGGTAAAACAAGGTCAAACAAGTCCTCCTAGGGCAAAAGAGCAGTTAAAAAATCACTTTGGTTCTTAACAGGAAGGCAGTGAAGCGACTAAAAAGCGGGTGTGATATGTTGAGATAATCTAATATAAGAAAGTACCCTGGAGGCAGAAGAAGCCATGTTTAAAACCATCAGCAGCCATTGGAAAGCCTTATCAGGAACAGCAGGAAGTTGGAATAATCAATCCTAGAAGGGACATAGTTCATTGCTGCAGCAGGTAGAGCTATGAAATATTTCACATCTTAGTAATGTGGCTTAGATTATCCAAAACCCAGCAGCTGGATCAGACTTAGAAGAAAAAAACCAAAACAACTAAACCCAAGGGAAAAAAAAAAAGAAAACACACAAAGAAAAACCACCATCCTTGACTGTCTACTGTCATTAAGGGCCCTATGCCACTTTTTTTTCCTGTAGGATACTTTGAGATGTGTGAGAATAGATTCCTTTTAAATGTTCAGATCTGTGAGACAGACAACTTTGTGAAGGTTTCCCAGCATTCTAGCAAAGTCTGTTCAGTGGCCGTTGCAAAGCAGCAGCAGCAGCTCATTTTTCTGCTTCTATCCTTACTATTCACCTCAAGGATAAAAATGATAGAAAAGAGTTACGACGCTGGGTGAAATCCAACAACTGGTAACTCCCTACCTCGGAATCTAAAGTAGAGCAAATCAAAACAGGCTTTGTGTGATTTGTGACTTGAACTTACGTAGGACTCCTGAAGATTTGTGACTTGGAATCGCACAGCAAAGAGTTGGATTAGGCTTGACTGCCTTCCTTCTAACACTGCACAGTCTTTGGCTCTGGCTGCTAAGAATGCCTGGGTTGGTTACACCACCTTCTTGATACCTGCTAAAATAAGACCGTGTTCAGTATTGCTCTGGAAAGGTTTTAACCATGGGTGTTCCTTAGGCAGGTAGGCACTACTCTTGTTCATTTTCACAGATCTCAACTCGTATGTGGGTATGTATAAATATGTATGTATGTATAGACAAATACTTCAATATTTGTATGTATCTCTGTTCACAAATACAACTCTTTAGAAGAGAAATGGAAAACCTGCTGAGTGAAGAGTAGGAATCAGACAGGGCTGGGGAGGGGAGGATCTGGTTGCGTAGTGCAGAGAAGCTTTTCCAGGCCTGCTTGAGGAAATAGGTAAGACAAACCACCAACTTTAGAGCACTAAAAGGCAGCGAGCACTGGCACATCTGAGCTTTCAGCCACTGCTCTGATCGTGGCATGACGGAAATGGGACAGAAGTTCAGTATTACCACTGGCTGAGCACAGGATAATGAGGGCACAGACAACCACGGCTGGGCTCATTAGCCATTCTGCTGCCCAATTAGGCTAGGAGCTAATTGCTCATTAACGAGACCATACCTGCTGAGGCAGCTGGGCTTCCCTAGAATTCACGGCTGGAGCCACAGCAGAGACTGGGGAGAACAGAAGCAGCAAGATTTGAAACCAAGGAAATGGAAAAACTCGTCTGCCACTAAGGAAGGCTTTTGCTGCCTCTGCCGCCACTCCCTGGGGACAGTAGTTTGATTCCTGGCACCAGTGCTGCCTGAAAGGCATGTCAATTAGTCCTGAGCTCCCACTGAAGGCTTCCTCTTCCTGGCATCCTACAGCCCTGATGCTAATGACGTGGCAAAGGAGTGGCTGAGGCAACGATGCTGGGGACTTGAAGGTGGAGGGTTATTCTGACCTGTATTTCTCCCCTGAACATCCTCTGGAGAGCAGCCAAATTTCTGACTAAGAGGAGGAAGTGTGGTGATTTGAAACACAATTGCAGACAAGGGTCAGCAATAGGATGTCAGAGAAAGCAAATAGCAATACTTTAGTCGTCCATCTCTGCAGGATAGAGGCCATGGCCTGTCAGATGAAAGCTGGATGCAGTAATGTGCTTAACACCACGCTCATCAGCTGGTTTTTGACACGGACTAACTTTATTTAGCAGTGAAAATACAGGGATTTCAGTGAGAATGAACTGCAGTCTATGTCCAAAGGTTATCTACAACACAGATAAGTATGACAGTCTGTTGCATGCACACTAAGCAGGGGTGTGTGAGATGAGGATTTCCTACCTAACATGGGAGAAAGAACATTGATTAACACTGAGGAGTTTTCTGTAAATGCCCTGACACTGATAGATGCTGGGTTGGGTTTAGTTATGAGTTTACTTC
Organism: Megaceryle torquata; assembly: GCA_024611175.1. NCBI lineage: Eukaryota > Metazoa > Chordata > Aves > Coraciiformes > Cerylidae > Megaceryle > Megaceryle torquata. The sequence continues at coordinate 74,238 of JANIJG010023519.1, forward strand.
CTTTCCCTTTATTCTTTTTGCCACTCTAGTGTGTTCTCTAGAGTGTTACTTTGATTTAGGTTTGTGGGTTTGGGGATTTTTTTTTTTGCATTAAAACAATATAGGGGAATGTTTTGGTGTGGTCCTGGGTTCAGATGATGAGTTTTTGCATGCAATGTTGGCACAAGTGGTCTGCTTTTTACCTGGCTGTGTACAGTATGTAGATAGTGGACGTGACTTGATGATGTCTTTTCCAGCCTTAATGGTTCTGTGATTTTTGAGAGGTTTGTTGCCTGTGTTACTAGGCCAGTTTGGCGTTCTTTTCTGGCCTGGTTGCTATTGGAATGAGTGTACTGGGCTGCAGTAGAAGAGTGGATTAAGACCCTGCCTTGTTTTCAGTGGATATGTCTGAAATAAAGTGAATGCAAACAGTTTGCTACTGGGAATGTGTATGAGACACTAGCTGGTAGATTTTGTTTAAAACTTATCGAAAGTCAGTGCTATTCAGTACCTCAAGTGCCATGTTTCTCTGAGAAATGGGATTTCAGTCCCACAAAGGCTTTGCTGCTGTTGAATTATCAGTTCAGGTCTATGAGGTGAGTGCACTGAAAGCCTGGGGAGTGGTTTTGAACACAGAGTGCAGTAATGGAGCTGGTCCTACAGTAGCTGAGGAGCCAATAGCGCTGTTCAGGCGTCAGAAGGGGATGGGTGCCCAGCTTTTTTTGGTAGTATTACCTATCTTTGGTCCACTCAGCATCACGCTGTATCTTCTGTTCACCCCGAGCTATACTGGATGGGGCCTGGAGACCATCTGAGAGCAGCAGTGGGATTAATGCACAGCCATCCTATTTTAGTTTGCAGACACTTTGTCTCAAAGGGGAGCAGAGAACTGCTGGCTTGGACTTCACACTCCTGTGTCTTTTGAAGCAGGCCCATACACTTTTTCTGTGGAGAGGTGGCTGCAGGAGGAGGGAATGGGGAAGGAATGCATTTCTCATTATGTGCTGCAGCCTCTGCTCAGGCAGCCTGAGAAGAGAAATTTTCTCTCCCTCCTTAGGCCCTCTACCCCCTGCAGCTTGCTGATTATTTTTGGCTGAGGTGGAAAGCACAACCCTAGCGTCTTTCCCATAGGAAAAGGACTGACCCAAGCATGAGGGGAGTGAAGCCTAGGCTGTTCCCTTTGTGCTCTCTCAACAGCCACACTTTTGCATGTCTATAGCTCCAAAAAGTACAACTAAGAGCTTTAGGAGCTATTGGGTCTTCCCAGCCCACTGTGGTCACCTTCACCTCTGCTTAGCATAAGGGGTGAAACTGAGGTACAGAGACTTACCCTAAGTCACACAGGGAGGCTGTGACTTTCCATCCACTTGCCTTGGGCTTTTTTCTGCAGGCTTTTTTCCTGCTGTCGAAGGCCTTTATTCCCTGCTCTGTTTCTGTGCTGTGGTTCCCTCCTGGCTGCCTGATGCTGTTTGTAGCAATGCCCTGCAGGCATTACCAGTTTTGAATGGGAAGGTTTCTCTGGGTTGGGCTTTCAGTGGTCTCTCAAAATACATCTTGAAGAGCTGGCTCTGCCAGGCATAGGGCTTTAGCTTTTGAGGAATAGTGGCACATCTGTGGGAGTCAATTTGACTATGGAACATCCACAGAAGTTGCATTTAGAAAGCTGAGTGGAGAAGAAAGTTGTGCAGAAGTGGGTTCAAGGACTGTAAGTGGTGTCTACTCCCACTCACAGAAACCACTGCCTTGCGTGCAGGGTTAAAGCAGAGTCAGATTTCTCAGGTTCTCCACTCCCCACACTGCCACAAGGCAAACTCCCCCTGCTCTGGAGCAGCCTGGCTTGTTTTCTCAGCTAATAGAAAGCACATGAGGAGCAGAGTCAGGCACAGCGACAGCTGTTGGGAATGATTCATTTGGGACACAAACAGGAATTGAATGCTGGCTGATCCCTGGGCAGAGCTTGTCCGCTGCTCCAGGCCTTTCCAGGGGGTGACTACCAACTCCGAGCCCCCCTCCAGTCCCAGCAGTGATTCATTTCCTCTGGCCTTGGCAGAAGCTCTGTGCGGGAGGGCCAACTTAGATGCTTTGGAGCATTAAACCTCTCAGGCCTCTTCTTCCTCTCCCCTGTCCCTTCTGATTCTGGCTTGGGAAGAGTCCATCTATGTTTATCTGTGGGGCCAAGAGGAGAAGCTGCACAAAGGTCTCCAGCCAGAAGTAAATAGCCTGTTGTAGCACATTCAAGACAGCCACAATGCAAACTGCACTGGAAAAAACTGGAATATATGGAATATATGAACTGGCCGAGTGTGTGCAGCTGAAGGGTGGGTGGGAGATGGCTACTGATCATACAACCTGGTTTCTGGAGCAATTTACTGTTTTTTTCACATCCCTTGCTGGTCCCTGTTAATTTTCTGGTGCCTTCCAGGACCAATGTGCAGTCCTGGGATGGTAAAGACTGTGAAGGTAGCCTGGATTGGGTTTTACTTTTTCTTACTGCTTGTCTAATGGATTTAGTGCTTGCTTTGAGGTCTCGTGCTTTGAAGCAGCAAGTCTAGAATGGCAAGACTGGAGTATCTCAGGGCATTGACAGTCCTGCTGTCTGTGAAGGGCAACCTGGTGTTTCCCATCCTGACACACTAGGTCCTCAATTCCCAGGGTTTGCTTTGCAGTTGGTGCAAGCTGCCTGTACCCTGCACTTGCAGATCTGCTTGCTGGTCTGTGACCCTGCCAGCCGTCTGCTGCTCCTTCTATTCTCTGTCTCTGTGTGCCAGCAGGCTGGGAATTACTGGAGCAGAAGAGACAGGGGGAGGTGCCACCACACTGGCAGCAGCAGACAGAGCAAGCCAGAAAGGATCTTAGGAGCGGGAGAGCAAGTTCCTCCTTGACCTCTCTGAAGGCTTGGCAATAAAACAAATATTTGGAAAGACCCATAGATCCAGGCGCCGTCTCTTTATAAAGCAGGAGGCCTCTGTTTTAGGAAGCCTGGCTCTGTATGCAGAAAACTGAGAGAGGGTGGGGGAGGGTGGTGACACCTGCTCCCCCCTTGGGCCGCTCCAGTCTCCCTTGGCTGCACTCCAGAGCCATGTGTCACCCAGAGGAATTTGAACTGTGGGACAGGAGGCCGGGACGGCGCCGCAGCGGCCCCGTCGTGGGGACAAACTCTGAAATCGGACCCTCTGCCCCCTTGCTCCAGCAGACTGTCCTGCCTGCCTCCGCAGCCAGAGCTGGCTGTGCCCCGGGCAGGATTGCTAGGCTGGTCAGGGAGGTCTCTTCCCCGCCCCTCACACCCCTGTAATTGCCTCTTGTTCTCCTCTCCTTCTTCCATTTGCCTGCCCTTGCCCTGACACTGCCCTCGCAATCGGGCCTGGCAGGTGGGATGTTGTCACCAGGGCTGGTGCAATATGGCACCGGCTGAAACACGCTCACGTCCTCCCTCCTTCCTTAAAACCCTCGCATTCCTTTTGTGGCCTCCGGGCTGCCTGGATACCGCCCTCAGCTGCCAGGGGATAATAACCCTTGAGTCCTAATTACAAATCTCCCCAGCTTGATCAGCGGGCGGCTGGGCAGTTCCATCTGGATTGTGTCTCTGGGACTGCAGTGGGGGGGACTGAAAAGGGAGGGAGCGTAGGAGAAATGCTACACAAATGTCATGGTACTCCGAAGCGCCCGGGCTGCCAGCCTGAGACAAAAATAATCAGCCAGCTCCAGGGGGCACAGGACTGCCGGGAGGTTTGCTGAAGCAAAGGCTCTGCAGCAGAACATAATGAGATGTGCACACCTCACCCAGCCTGGTCCAGCCCTGCACACACTCAACTGGAAAGGGCAGATAGACTTGATCCCAAAGCATCTCCAGGTGTCCATCCGTCAATCCCTCTTGAGCTCCCTCTGCACTCCCTACAGTGAGGGAAGGGGAAGCTGAAGAGGTTTCATTAGCTGCAGCATCTCCAGTGGAGACTTTGCAAGACCTGCAGAATCTCCATGACAAAGCACTGACTCTGCACAAAAGCAGCTGCAGTCAGGCTTCCCTTGCTGCCTCTCCCCCAGAACATGTGCTCTTTGCTTTCCCTAGTGGCTGGAGCAGTCTGGACTCTAATGGTGCTGCTCACAAAAGAAGGCACATGAAAGAAGGTGCCTCCCACGTGCATTATTAAATGATAAGGCTCGGTTTAGAACTCTCTGTCCCTGAGAGAAAAGACCTCTTATCCTACAGGATTTTGAAGTCACAAAGGATCAGGCCTCCTGGTACTTCACTCAGATCAGGAGTTAAATGTGCACAGCGGAAGAAGGCAGCTGAGAACAGACTGGGGAGAGATACCCTGAGGCCCAGGACTTGTTGAGCAGGGGGCAAAGAGGCGGTGTAGTTTCGGTGTAGTTTCGTGTGCTAGTCTGTGCGGTGTTGGTGAGTGGACCATTACTCCCCACAAGCTCAGATGTAATTGCTTTCTACGCTGGGCACAATAGTGGGAGGGATACTTTGGCCCTTTACCCACATAATGCTATTTTCTTGATATTAAGAGGCACGGTTCATTAAAAACCTGGGCAAGAAGAATACGTGCGACTCTCGCAAGGCATCAAAGGGTCTAGAGTGAAAAAGGAATGTGTGGCAGGGACTGCTCAGTCCTCTGGGAGCTAATGCAGACTGGCAGCTCCCTTGCTTGGCTTCCCGCTTGTGCACCACTGCTCTCCCCCCAGCCTCCCCTCGCCCCGGCTCCCTGCAGGGCTCTTCTTCCCGGGAGTTATCCGAGGCCAGCAACGTGGCGGTGGCTGCTGCCGCCACCGCTTCTGCTCCTCTTCCGCCGAGTTTAACCCAAGGTCAAGCAACATCATGGCATTTGCAGCCTCGTGAGTTCTTGAGAGATTTAATTTTCAAAGCGTTCCCAACGTCCCCTGGGATAGACCTTGGCTGAGGTCCAAGGCCTGTGGCTGCCAAAGGAACTGTACTAGGCCAGGCTGACAATAACAGCTTGCTTGCTCTACTCCAGCAAAGGAAGAAAGAAAAAGAAAAGCAGTGGGGAGGAAGGGGAGGGGACCTGAGGCCCTTCTGGCCTTAAGCAGACTTAGTGAAACCTGCAGCAAGTGTAACCTACAGCTGACATGATAATAAAGCACACGAGGATGGGATGCATGTGTACGGAGTCTGGTCCCCTCAAAAGCAGCTGCTGAAAAACTGCTGCCCAGCACAGGGGGTTTGTGTGTGTGTGTACAGGAAGAAAGATAATTTCCACGGATTTTTCTCTTGGAAAACAGAGAAGGGGCTGCTCTTGGTGCTGAGGAAAGAAATGGGATTACCAGCATGACTATGTCCAGATAACTGGTAGAGAAGCACTGGGGCAACTTTTATAGCCAGTCAGCTAGTGGGCTTGGCCAGAGACCTCAGTCCTGACCCGTAACATCTTCTGCTGCTCTAGTCCCAGGCTCTGCCAAATATGAATCTTTTGAAATGCTTCCAGCCTGATTTGCTACCCCGGCTCTTTCCATCCAGAGACAGCTCAGCCCTGATGCTTGCTTTCTGCTGTTGCCACACTGGATTCTGTCCTGATAGGCCCACTGTATTTCATCACTGGGAATCCACTTTGGTTTCTGGGACTCTAATCTCCTCCCTTTCAGCTCTGGGTTCTTTCAGTCCATCTTTTCTCATGGTCCTCAGTCTAGCACAGCAGCAGTATTTCAAAGAATAGCAAAGAGAAGTCAGCCCCAGTGATGCATTAGAAACAGCCCTATCCTGCTTTTGACCTTCCAAGAAGAGGTAAGAGGCTGATGAAAGGTACCAGTAAGTACCAAAAACGGGTATTTTAACGGGGAGGGGAGGCCTGCCAGAGGAGTGTAGAGTGTGCCAAGATGCAGGATGCTGGTTATGTCTTTTGGGGATTGTAGGGTTAGTAAGAAGGAAATGCAAGTTAAGTGAGGAGTGTTCTAGGATTTAGCATTTCTTGCATAGATACCTTTCTAGAACCAAACCTCGCTCTGAAATTTCCTGGTATTTACATTGTGATCCGGGTACTGTTATCCACAGCCTGACCACTTTCATTCTGGGATACATCTGTGTGCAGTTTTGTGTTCTCTGGCTGTTGTCTCAACCAGGGATTCAGTCCCTGTTGCTCCTGTCTGAGTTGAGCTGGACAGAGCTGCATTTGCCTTCGCCACTGCAATCTTCCTTGGCTGGACTATGCTAGGCCAGTTGGGGACTGCACCCAGTCCTTGCTGGGCTGCACTGGGAATGGCCTTTTTCTGCTTTTACATCATTCTCTTTATAGTCCTAGAAGCAAGAGAGGAATTAGGGAAGGAGGAGATGGTTATTTTAGATGTTGCTGGTCACAAGCCAGCAAGCTGGGAAGGCAGAGGATGGGGGGGGGACGCGGGGTTTACTAAGTCTGAAATCCTGTCGTGTTTCTGTAGGCATGAATGCAAAACCCAAACCAGAGGTGGTTTTGGGTTTGACCTTGTAAAATGAAAACACGATGACTGAGCTCTTGCCAAACCCAATCCCCAGCCGCCGGTGCTCCAGTCTAGCTCTGGTCCATCGTCCTGCCGTCCCTCCCGGCTAATCTGGCAGGCAGAGGCAGCAGGAAGCGGGAGGCCTGTTTCTTCCCAGATGGGTTTTAACACTTGGCTGCAGCAGCCAGCTAACTGGGGGGTAGTGGGGGGGCTGCCTCAGATGCACTTAAACCTCCACTCCGTAATCACGGCTTCCTTCGTAACTTTATTGTGCAAACCTACACTGGAATAGTCTCTGGGACCGTGTTTCGGGCGCTCCAGCAGAGTTAAAAACAGGAGCTTCCCCAAGCAGGGAGTAGAGCTGCTGGGTTTGCTGGAAGGCAGAGCAGCCAGATAGTGACGGAGAAGGGGAGTTGGTGAGGGAGCAGGTCCTTATTCCAGCTTCCAGTTGGGGATCTGCTACCATGAGAATGCCCTGACAGAGCCTGGCTGTGGCAAGCTGCAAAGGCCCAGAGCTGCAGAAAGACCCTGCGTCTGCTCCAGAAATGTGTTCTGGTGTTCTCTAGAAACCGTGTTGGATGCTTTATGCTGGACCTTCCTCCTGCTCCGAATCAATAAACACCACAGTCTCACTGGTGGGTGAACCGAGTAGCTGCAGTTCCCAGCCACGTAAGTGGAATTCAGGAGTGCTTTTAGCTGCCTGAAAATCAACACATGGCTGAAAAAGTCCTCAGCAATGTAGGCAAGTGTCCTGTCCTTCCACGTGTCTTTTATGGATAACTGTGGACAGCAGGTTGGATGGGGTGGCAAGGTTTCTAATAAAGGGCCTTCAGTGCTCAGACTTGCGTGTGTGGTGTGTGAGATCAGGGCCTGTTTTTTCCAGCTCTGGCCTTAGCACCTGGTGTTTGTCTTCAAAGAGGAAAGAATTTCCTACTGTCCAAGCACACTTGGCAAGTCAAGCTCTGCATGTGATGCTGGAAATTAATCTGTCCAGGATTTTTGTTGTCTACATGCAACCCCATTTTAAAAAGCAAGTTATAAGTATGGGGAGGTCTTAGCTCTGAACATGGGGAAAATCAGCTATAAATAAATTTGGGACACAGCTACTGTATATAGCCAGAATGGCTGCTAAGTTTCCTGAAGACTGCAGCAAGTGGTAGTTCAAAAAAAATAAAAAATAAAAAAAAATTCAGGGGAAGGGGGAAGAGTATTCCAAAATATGGAACACCTCATAAAGTTGGGGAGGTACGAAAGAAGTCAAGCAATCTCAGCCATGGTTCAAACTCACAGGAGGCATACTGTACAGTATGCAAAGCCCAGGGAATCAGCTCAGGATGCCAACTAATGAGCTTTTTAATTAGCTGCCATTGCAGACAAGGTTTAAAACCAAAATAAGTAAGTAAATTAAAGATTTTAAAGGCTGGGCAGAATCAATGAGGGGTCAGCATTTGAAATATTAAAATGCCAAAGCAGTTAACTTTACAGTAAGTTTGCAGTGCTGAAGCAGAGCTGTCCCTTTAAGGAAGTAGAAGGCACTTATTTTTCTGGTCTGAAGCCCTCTGGCTGGAACATGCCATCTGCAGAGATCCATAAATCATCCTGCACTCAGCAGTCTGGAGTCCAGCAGGGTCTCCATGTGTCCCGACCCTCGCCTGGAACCTGCAGGGTGTTTTCTGCAAGCAGAGGGTCCCAGCCAGGCGCTCCTTTTGGCTGCACTTCAGGTGTTTCCCCCCCAGCCGCGTCCTGTGAGGCAACAGGAACCATGGCCAGGAAACTTGCAGTCAGCTTGGAAGGCTTTGCTCTGTGCTCTGCAGCAGTGAATGGTCTGTGCTGGTCACACCAGCACTCCCGGACTCTGAGCACTCGGGAAAGTCCGCCTGCAGTGTGGCGAGAGTGAACCAAGTTGTGTCCAAGTTGTCAGTTTAAATCTACAGCAACTCCTCTAAGGCCAGCAGCGGTGAGGTGGATTTGTACGGGTGCAGAAGAATGAGAATGTGACCCATAATCAGAAACTGAGCAAATTAAAGGACTTGGCTCATCTGTGGCATCAGGAATATGCAGTAGTTTTTGCAGCTGTCTCATCCATCGCTCATCTTGCAGGGCATCGTGGTTTCTGTATCTTTAGCAATTTTTGTGGCTCGTGTCATGGTTCAGAGGGCAGAAAATAATTATTTTTAAAAGTCAGTGAGGAAATTAAAGCACTTTTAGGACCACTATTTCATTTTAAACTGTGGATGGTGTTAGCCTGGCATTTTGGGGTGCTGGAGCAGTCTGCATTGTACTACATCTTGGTGGGGTGTTTGTCACTAGTGATCCTGGTGTGGCCACATACGCCTTGTTGGGTAGTTGTGCAGTGACACAGGCACCTGTCTTCTCCGCCACACTCGGATGCAGTGGTGTATTGTTGGTGTTCAGGGGAAATGGGACGTGGCTGGCAACAAACCGCCACCTTTTTCACATTCTGTGGGTAACGTACATGTCAGAAGCAATTCAAAATCACCAGGTGTCCCCTTGTGCCCCTTGTGCAAGCATGCAGAGCAAAAGTAGAAACTGCTCTTCATTCTGCTGGTGCTCCTGGCTGCCCTCAGGGATGGAGAATGCTAAACAACCTTAGTCCTCCAAGTATGGGGTGCTTTGGAGAGCCAAGTGACCCCGCAAGACAGGGCTGCCTCCCAGTCTCTCTCTCAGTAGTACTGTCACAGAGGCAATAATTATCTTACAGTGTTTGGGACTGAAGGAAATGAACTTTGTCTGTAATCATGATGCTTTGTTAGGGTCTTTTGTCTGAAGATCTCAAACAGCTTTGGTACATACCAATGATAAAAGCCTTACTTTGCACTTCCAGGAAGATAAATCCTATTATCCTAGGGGAAGCCTGAGGCAGAGAGAGGCCCAGTGAGCAGATTGGCAGAGATGGGGCTACAGTCTAGAATTTCTGGCATCCTCTGCCCAGATGTCAGCTGGTAGAGTGCTGCTGTCTTTAACCTAGAAGGAGTTTAGTATTTCAGAGGGCTGAGTAAGATGGCTGCTGTGTAGTAAGTATGGAAGGGAGAAACTATTGCTCCCTTTCTATGGGTTGTAGCTTTCTTTTGCCCGTGTCCTGCCTTATCGCATCCTCTGCGGCTCTAGTCTTGAGACTGTCCTGATGAGCAGCTGCACTCGGACCAGTGTTCCCCTCTGGGTCAAACAGTGCTAGCATACTTGATAAACCCATGGGGACACAAGCAGAATTTGAATCCAGGCTTTGGAAATAACAAAAGGGACAAATATGAGCATCTAATAATGACCTAATCTTGTGGGAATGTTTTTTACTCTTTTTTTTTTTTTTTTTAAGCAAGACAATAACACCCAGATCCAAAGCTGTTAGAATTCGGATATACAATTAGAGCCAAATGGGTTTGTTCAAATGATGATTTACTAAGACTTTGTGTAAAAGAGGGGAGAACTAGAGAGGTGGGAGGCAAAGAGGAATCCAGCCCCCAGTGGCCTCGAAAGCAATCTGCAAGTGACTGCTGTCTCCATGCTGATGGATTTGCTGTCACCTCTCCCTGGCATGAGGTGACAGATTTCTCTGTCGGATGAAGCCAGAACCAATAGCCATCCATCACCGGGAGGACAGACAGGAATAGGAGGGAGGAATAAAGCAGGAGAAAAGAAGCCCTGGCAAAATGTTTCTCTGCTCTCCTTCCTTGTCATTGCTGGGTCACAGGGAGCTGGGTTTCCTCCAGACACGTATTGAGGATGGCACTGTTGGTGTTTGTTACTGAAAGGATGGAGGGATCTCAGTCAGGGATGGGAGCGGAGGTACGTGCACTTGTAGGGAAAGCCCTTTTCAGAAGGGGGAGAGCTTTGCTTGGGAGTCTTCCCTTGGGATTTTTATTACCGTGTTATATCCTATTGCACTGTATTACCCAGTCATGGGGGAAAGGCTCCTGGAATGGCTGGTAATGTTTGGCCTGGCTAAAAGTACAGTTGCGAGCAGTCGGAAGAACAGGTCACTGCTGTGTTGCAGCTGGGTCAAGGCTCTCTGGAAGGCTTGCCAGCTCTGTCAACTCCTTTGCACAAGCAGCTCAGGTACTCTGCTTGGCACCTCCTGTCCTAGACACCTCTCTATACCAGTGAGGTTGAATACCAGCAAAGGTGAATAGCTGTGGCACAAACTGGATGTGAACATTTTAGCTGGAAATCAGGAGGAATTGCTTGGGCAGTGAAGTTCTAGAGGGAACTCCAAGTGATGGTGCAGTGTACGAAGTCCAGGTGATTTTTCAGATGAGTCTTGGTCAATTTGAGGCAGGTACGGAGCGTGTATCTGTGATGGGAGGCAGGAACCACAAACACTGGAGGCCCTTTTCAGTCTTGTAGGAATAATCTTCCTGATGAAATAACCATCACTTCCAGGTTTTGATAGTCCTATCTGTGTTATTACCTCTCCTTTGTCATGTATAATTAAACATCAAGGGAGTTTGGAGTGTGATTTTTGCACTTGGACAAAATCTAGATACTTTATATAGCAGACAAATGAGAGAAATGCTCCTCTCCTTTCTTGCCACTTTCCTGAAACGTAACAAACGAACAAAACCCCTTCCCCTGTCCGACTTCAGGTAAAAACCATTTGGCTCTTTTAAGATGCAGTGTCCGTGGATGAGACCCTGTTTGAGCCTGTAGTTTAAGATGACTGTGAACTTATTTTTCTCTCTAACTATGTTAAATTGCTCTCTCAAATCTGCCAGTTTTCACTTAGAAATTAAACGATGCTCTCATACAACTCCTACAGTACTACTCTTCTGTACTAATCAGTGCCCTCTGATGGCCTGCAATGAAATGGAATGACTTAGTTCTCAGAGCAAGTCTAAGGAAATGACCTGCAGAGGCTGTAATCCCTTAGGGTATTGTTAATTAAAAAAAAAAAGTGTTTCTCATGCAGGGAGAAAGGATTTCTGACAAACAGGCCGTGTGCGTGGAAATATTTCTGTATGCCTAACGGTTCCATAAAGCCAAGAGTTATACACTTCATTCATTCAGATGTTCTTCTAAATCCTGCAAAGCAGGTATCCCAGTCCTTTGTCATCTAAATAACATTGTAAATGTGGCCAAAAAAAAAAAAAAATCTCTGTATGGGGTGTTTATTTCTAAATTATTCTTACAAAGAGCTAAAAAGGGAAAAAAAAAACCAAACCAAACCCCATAGCCCTTTGGTTTTCAGCAAAGAGCCCAAGAGTGTTCCTTTTAAACTGAATTAGCATACGTAGACCTTGGGCTGCTGTTGAAGCTTTGCTGCTCCCAGGCCTCAGACTTTGCATCTGTTTTTTCATTTGCAGTAGGCTAATGTGCTTTGACACTGCCCCTCTGGGAAGTTGCTGACAGGTGGTGTCAATATTTTCTTCTGAAAAAAACCCAAACCAAAACAAAACAAAGCCACCCAAACCCCTCTAAAGTGTTGCTTTACAATATGCTTTTTGGAATTAAATTATGGAGTGTACAGGCTGGAATCCTCCACCTGGAGAAATCGATCCCAGTTCAACCCGTGCATTTCCTGCATCCCAGGTGTTCATTTTTTGTTGTCTTTTCCTTCTCCCTTTCAGAAAAGAAAGGGAATGTGAATATTCCCTGCCATTTTTGGTAGCTGCTTGGACTAGGTTATACTGGTGTCTAAGCCAGGCTGCTGTGCTGTCAACTGGAAGTGGTCCAGTTTTCAAGAGTCGGGCACCCACAACCTGGAGATTGGCAGGAAAATTAAGTAGAGCTACTTGGAGGACTGCTGCTTTTTTGTTTGCTTGTATTGTTGTGTTGTTTTTAGTACTTCACTTTGACATTCTAACAGTCATGCTTTCAAAGTTTTGTAGAAGCTCACAGGGGCTAGAAACTCTCCCTTAAAGTGAGAAAGACACAGGTCTCGGACATAAGCGCTTGACTCCAGGAGTGAAGGCTTTGTGAAAACCACCAAGTATCAGAAGACTTTGGTGGTTAAATCACACATGTTGAGAGTAGCTGAGGTGTGTTTTTCATGGGGCTCTGGTAGTGCTGTTGGGGAAGGTGAAAATCACACCAGAGTTTCCTTTCCATCTGGACAACTCTGTGCATTGAAAGAAAATGAGAGAGGATATAAAAGATACATCCCAACTCCCACCAGTAACTGGCATATGCTATTCTGGTGATGTGTGCAAGAAATGAATTCACCGTGTTGTAAAGGATCGAGGTCAATTTCTTGATCTTATATGGTTTATATAGAATTTTAAATACTTCATTGTTTAACAGCCAACTGTTTACCTTAAAGCAGTCCAGCTGAATTAGCAGCACTGGATTATCCAACTATTGGGCTATTTTGCCCTTAAGCAGACTTTCAATAAGCTGACCAAAGTCAATCTTATGAGGCTTTAATGGTTGGTATTTGGGGACTGTGCAGTGGGGAACAGTAAAGACCAGCATCATTTTACTGACTTTATGGTCGTCAGCAGCAGTTACCGTGAAGCTGTGTTGGCTAGTCTGTCACTGGAGACTTCAATTCCTTCTGAACTTACACTTGAACACCATCTGGCCCTGGTGATTTACTGTATACAAGTTCCTCTGCTCAGTTCGTAACTTCTTCCTTGGAGATTTTGGTGTCTGCTAAGACCAGGATCTTATTTCCCACGAAAAAGGCTTTCAGAATAGAAATCTCTCCATTGTCCTCAAAGGAAGAGAGAAGGTACACAGTTCACTTCCCTACTACTTTCTTTGAAAAGGACTGAGGGTTTATCTATACATCCTTCTTGCCTCTTATTTATGTATCCTTCTGCTTTAAGACAGTCTTTATTGTTAAATGTGTTTCATCTCATGTTTTCTTATCATCCAGTCTAATCTCCTAGTTGAAACTCTTATGACATAGATTGTATTCTAAATGGGTACATATTAAGGGAGCAATTGTCCTTCTTGAGGATGTTGAGAAAATTCTGGACTCATTCTCTGAACTGTCCTGACTTTGTTCTACCTCCCTTGAATCCCAGACACAGAAGCTCCCGTTGCAGTGTCCAAAGGGGCTTGCCAATTAATGGGATGGGTTTGGATTACCCCCAACACTCCTTCATTCCCTTTTAGGAACTTACGAAGGATCTAAAACAACCTAAAACAACAACAAAATCAATAGTCTGGTTACTGCATCTTTAAGTTGTTCCATTTAAAACAATTCTGCAATACAATACCAGTGCCTTTTCTCCTCCAAGTTTTATTTACATTAACTGGAATATGTAAATCCCCAGTGCCTGCACCAAATATCATAATAACTAGGAACAAAAAACCCCACAGATTTCTCTACAAGGAGCCCTATCATGGCTCTGGCTATGTCTAGTCTGTGCCAGACAGAGATCTTCTACCTACCTCTGTATGAGCTAATCCTGACCTGGAAAAGAGAGTTAGTGAGATACTCCACCCAAGATAATTACCTAATTACCTGAGAAGTAGGGCTAATTAATCTGGGAGGATGGCCACAGACATGACTGTGCTGCTTCTATAAACTGAGCTGGCCTCTGTGTGCGCTGCGGTGTGTGGAGGGACAAGCTCCTGTGAGGCTAGCTGTGATATTTCTATTCAAATGTCCCCTTCATGTATCAGGGCCTTCTGAATGCTGAATTAATTAACTTGCACTGTGATTTCATGGCTATTTAATGATCTCTTTGTTATGGGTGGAGAACTGAGGCACAGAGTAATTAGGGACTCTCTCAAGGTCACCCAGGAATTCTCTGGGAGAGCTGGAGATTGAAGCCAGAGTTTCCTATCAGTGATTTAACCACAGCACTTGCTTTTTTTTCTCTTTTGAAGAGTTGCAGACAGGTGCATTGGCTTGGAAGCTGCATCCCAAGGATGACTGGCTGCAAGTTGTTGTTGGGAGTGTGGGGGGATGATTAACTCTCAAGAATTGTGGGTTCATTCAGAGGCTTTTAGATAAACCCTGGCTGTGGCATTGCAGCTCTGTTCAAATGCAGGAAGGAGATTAAAGGTGAAGTTTCAGCCCAGAGCTCATCCTCAGGCAGGACAGAAAATAGAACCAAGTGAGTTTGCTGGGTTTTTCCCCAGCCTGGAGATGCTCCATTGGCCAGAATGTCATTTCTGATTTTATTTGTGCTGTTCTCTCGTCCTTTCTCATTAACCCCTTCTCTTGTGTGAATCCTGCTGACTGCACAGAGCTCTGCCCTGCAGCCGACATGGCCGCTGAGAGAATCATTCTGCCTCTCTGAACAGGAATCCCCAATACGTGAACTTCCTGCTCTTCTCTCCAGGCTCTCCTCTGGTCTTCCCAGATTTATGTTCTTCCTATTTTAACTATTTTGTGGCTCTGTTTTCTCCCTCACAACATCCAAATCTATGCCATCTCTCTCCTTGTTAACTTAAAGCATTCCTCTTTCCTCCTATGCCTCCTTACCACCCTGCTTTGAAGATGGTTGTAGGAATGGAGCCAAGGAGCTGGCAGACCTGTGTGCTAGCCCAATAGACCTCGCTGTGTGTTTTCACAAGTTGAGTTTTATCTTTCATCCTGGAAGCCTTTGCAAGAGGCAGGTAGGAACTTTGAAAGTTGCTTACAGAGGTTTCAAGATTTAGTTCCTCCCCGCTGCTCACCAGCTCCTCTCTCCCATGGCCGCTCCGTAGCGTGGCTGCCTGCCGCGCTCTGTGGTCTTGTCAGATTTTTGGTAATGCCTTTCTCTGCCTCTCAGTAATTTTTGGGTAAATCTTCTGGTTTATCTTCACAGCACTTTGCAAATGTTAACTCATTTGCACACCATCCCTCTGAGGCACATGGCATTGAAGCTCTTCCAACAGAAAAGGAGAGTAAATCATGGAGCAATCCCAGTTAATTTACCCCTAAGGTTGCACTAACAGCTGTTCTGATAAAAGATACAAAGTGGACCTGAATTTGCACAGAATTTATACATCTGTATCTGGTGCCCGATTGCTTAGGAAAAGGATGCTGTTAGCATCTGTGCTACACAAATGACACACCTTGATTGTGTGTGCATTGTATCATCAATAATACCTCATTCTACAAAGCTTCCTCCTTCCACTCCCCATGCACGGCTACCAATGTATTCATTTAGGTCCAGATCCGAAGGATTTTCAACAGGCTCAACTCCCCACATACCTTTCGGGAAGCATTCCTAATTCTCTTTGCTCCTGCGTTCCTCGTCTGTGCAACCTCAGTCCGTGTCCTTTATCTCAGAAGGGTTTTGTGTTTTACATGGCTGATAGAGATCAGGTAAGCATTTGGCTCTGGCATTGGGAATCCAAGCAGGGCACATCACCTGGTTTACTGGAGTACCCTTTATATGGAACAAGGCTTTTGAAGATCTAGTGGTGTGTCACTCAAGTGAAACATCCTAAGAATTCAGAGCCTGCCCTTCCCTGCAACTTCCATTGCAAGACTGATGACGTGGAATGGGCTTGGGTACAGATGGTTCTGCTGCCAGGTATCACCCAGGGCTGGCTGCAATAAGGGGGAAGTGTAAAACCTGGAGAATTAGTAAAGGATAGCGTATGATTCAGCACTAGGTCCTGGTGTAGGCCAGGCCTATGTTCACTGAAGCAAAAAGAATCACATTGCCCGAGAAAAGGACGGGCAGGAAATCTGCTGATATTGGGGTTTTGTTTAAATGTGAAAGGAGGGAGATTCCTTTCTATCAAATGGATCTTGTAGTTCTTATTTGCGGTGAAAGGAATAGCATTTCAGAAGGTGTTTCAAACACAGGATTGCTTGTGCAGCTATGACTTGTGACTACTCTTTCCGAAGGTGGCCATAAGGGGCACTGCAGGGTAAGGAATGGGAACAGCCACACTGGTCCCAAAGTAAGACACTGGTTTGAGAGGACACCACAGGGCATGAACAGTAATTGCCAATAACACTGAAGGGCTGCCTGCACTTATGGTTTATAGAGTGGCAGGAACAAGGTTGGTGCTCCCAGCTACGTCTGTAGAGTCTTCACGTTTAAATGTGAAGGGAGGTGGTTGTGTGGGTGCTGCGGAGACAGTTATGTGCAGGCATGAAACCTTGTAACTGGTGGGACCTAGCTGATGAAACGGTCCAGAGCAGGGAGGGGGGTGTGCATGGGTGCACACATGGCTTTCAGTAAAGGTTTGAGGGTCTGACTTTGCTCCTGAGAGGGGTGTGTGTGTGATCAGTCCATATGATACTTGGTTTTAACTTGTGGGTTTTCTAACTTGCATCCAAAGGACTCCAGCATCATCTGTACAGTGCAGAGAGCCAATGCCAGGAAGCTGTACAAAGCACCGGTTTTGCTCTCTTCTGTGCTCTGACAGTTCCATGATTACTTTCAATTTTCATAACAATTTACACGCTGTTTCATTTAACAAGTGGATCTCTGGGTTTCCACCCTGAAGTTGAGTGGATGTGCCTTTTTAAATGCTCCTGTTGCACAGACTTTATTTTAAGCATGAGTGGAACTAAAACACACAGCAAAACATAAGACGCGCTAACAAATAAGCTCTAAAGACATTTGGACTGGCAGTTCACCCCCACTTTGCTGCAGGCTGGTGGGGCTGATGCATCCAGTTTCTCCCCAGCGTTAACTGCAGGCCATAGGTTTCCATCTGGGGTAAGGTGGCCCTCCCATCCTGTTGTATGTAACCTGTCAGCTAGCAAGAGCAGTTGCTGAAATGACAGTGTTTATTCAGTTATGTCTCAAGAGATGGTGCCAGCATCTGTTTGAAAAGGAGACAGCGCTTCAGCTTGGAAAGGACTGACACATGACCCTTTCCCCGCCGCAGCATCCTGGTGCAGATGCTGCCTGATCACCTGGCATTAATGGGGTCTCCAGATCAGCCTGGGAGAGGAATGGGGGCACCTTTGCCATCATTTGTTGGAATTGCTCTTGTACCTCATTAATCTGATAGCAGCCAGGCTACTTGAGGCATACTCTGGGGATCATCCATCTGATTACTGAGACTTTTCTACCAGCGGAGTGCACACAGAGGAGTCTGCAGTGGAAGTCTGATCCTGTGTCATTATGGCCCCAGCTTTCCTTATTCCAAGCAGAACCGCTCTCACAGACACACGGGAAATGTGAAACTGTCTCTCGTAAGACTGGCCTTCAAAGAGTTAATCTGTGCAAGAGGGGAGACTTGAGGAGAGAAAGGGAGTGCTCTGATTTCACTGTTCGATGCTGTTCTGCTTGTGCTTTGGCTCAGCGAGTCCTCTGTTCCACCATCCCCTGCCCCTTCCTCCTTTCCATCCTTTCGTGAGAGTTGAAATGTCTGTTCCTTGGCTTTCCCCGTGGAAGCTCCACTTTGGAGCAGCAGTAAATCTCTTCATGCAACCTGGCCAACTATGCTTTCTCAGGAGGGGGAGAGCAAGGGAGGGAGTCAAGCCTGGATATCACCTGCTTGTGGTCTCATCTATCACCTTGAATTGTGTCACAGGATAAAATTACTCATCCAAACCTAATGTTAAATTAAATCAAGTCTGGAGCGAAGAGAATTAATGGGCTGTGCTCGCACATGCACACGTTTGGTAAAGTGGCTGTGACCCAGGCAAAGTTTGAAGTGCTGTGCTTGCTGGAAATGATGAAGCAGATCACAAGGTAGGCTAGGGAAGGCTGCAAGACTCCTGCATCCCGAAATACATTGGGCTGTGGGACCAGCTTCCACCTGGTGAAAGCAGAGCTGGCCCCCAGTGGAGTCATCTGTGCTATGGAAGAGTTTATCCAAATGGCAGGAGTGTCTCTCCTAAGAGCCTTGTGTAGCTGGGTAAGCCATGGAAGAGGACAGCTTTTAGTAAATGATGACATAAGCTGTAAACACCTCTGATGAAAGTCGGAACTGTGTGGGAACATTCAGCGATTGTAGAAGTCGGATCTCAAAACCCCGGACAGAGCAATTGTTAAAGCTTCTCTTTGTGTGCCTGCTGTAAAATGCAGTATTACTTTGGAGGACTGAATATGGGCCTGGGGACTAGGAAGCTTAGGTCCTCTTCCCTGTGCTCACTGCCATGGTCAGGGACAGGCTCTGTGGATTCAGTGTAGCTTCATCTCTCATGCTGAGTTGGACTGGGAAAGTAGAGAGTCATCAGGATCCTCTTCAGCCTTAAAATCTCTGCGTATTACTGGCTTGCATCAGTGAGGAGTTGGCAGTGTTTGATATTCCGTTGAGCAACTCAGGGGTGTAAGCACTACAAATATTTAGCATCCTTAGAATTCTTTGTGTATGAAGCACTTTACAGAAGACCCTCACCAGTGCCCCAGTGACAGGCACATACTAGGCTTCTGTGGTGGGGACACTGAGGCACAGTGAGTGCAGATGCCACGTGCTCTGACTGTGCCTCCCCCTGGCCTTCCTCCCACTCAAAGCGTGAGATCACACTGCCTTATCACCTCGCAGTGTCTGTCAAAATCGACAGTCTCATAAAGCTTTTAATCATCTGCAGCAGATGCTGTGGGGAGCCCCCGTTTATTAGCTTCATGGAGCGGGGCCGGGCGGGGGGACAAAAACAAAACGAAAAATCAACCTTCCCCTAACCCACCACACAAACCCTCTGTAATAAATAAAGTGTGTGTGGGGCGGGTAGTTCATCCCCAAAGCAAACAGGGTATTTCTCTCTCTCTCTTGGGTTTGGCTAAAAAAAGCAAATAAACCACAGAGGAAGCGCGTCATGGTGCAAACCGTAACCAGATGGCGCGGGTGAGATCGTGGGAGGGGAGAGGGGGTTTCTCCAAACGGAATATGCATGTCAAAGAGGAAAACTACAGAGAAAGGCAGTTATCAGAGAGACCTCTTGTTTGTGTGACCGTTTGGGTTGCCCCCAGCTATGGCTGAGTCCTCCCTTGGGGGTGCGGTGGGGGAAAGGAGGAAAGTCTGTGACTGAAACCAAGATTGCTGGGGGCTGTGAGTGGAAAATGAAATAGGGCAGGACTCCCCGGAATCACCAGCAGCCTGCAAAACATCTCACTCAGCTCCTTTCTGTTTCACTGCCACATACTATTGGACCCTGTCAGGTGCTGCTTTTTCTTCTCTCGCACTTGCTGCCTCTTTTCGGAGATTCCCAGAAACACATTTCTGGCCCCTCTGCCTTCACCTTTCCCTAAGCTCATCTGTTTGTCCGCCTGCCTGCCTGCCCCCAGTGAAAGGGGCTTGCCAGGATGGGCTGGGGGACCTGCCAGGGAGCCGGTGTAGCTGGGCTCAGCAGAGGCAGGATGCTTTGCAGGTGTCATGGTGCCTAAGGCTGATCTTGTTCGTACCCCCTTTGCTCCTGCCTCAGCCAGCACCCTGCTGAGATGCTTCAAAGACCCCTCCTCCTAGAAGGACTCCCGCGAGGCCTCCTCACAGCTGACAAGTGGGCATGGACATGAACTCTTAAGATGTCTTCAGTATCATGGGGAGATGAGCTGGATTTCTATACCCTGTGCTCTGCCTCTCTCTCTTTAGCAGCACCTCTCCTTTGCACTGGGTGAGGTAGAGAAAGAACATGCTTTTCCCCATGGTGGTTATATAGGGTGGTTTGTAGTGGTGAAACAAGTGGGGCACTTATGTTGGGAAGTGGATATTGCTTTTGCTTCCGTAAAATGTAAATCCCCTCTGGCAAAGCAGACAGAGCTCTTATTAGACCCTTCTTTCTTCAGTCTTGGTGCTGTGGCCTGCAAGGTATGGAGAAACCACCATGTGCTACCACGAACCAGCTCCAGCGTGGTGGAGCCTTTGGGCATGGTTGGGTAAAAATTCTCCTCCTCTTCCCATCCCCTTAGTTTGGCTCAGTCTTGTCAATTTGTTGCGGGTGATTTTTCAGTCTAGGGGATGAAGCAAAATGATAAGAATGAAGGACAGCGTGGAGAATGGACAAAAAAATAGAACCCTCGTTCAGCTCTGATGTCTTGAGCGGGCGTGTGGACACCTCAGAGCATCAGCAAACAGTGTCCAAGTCAAGTGTGCGTCTCTGTACACGTATTAATTGAAGCATCACTGGAACATGGCCAAGCTAAGCAGCAAGGAACCTGGCCTGAGTACTCCAGAATGTTCACTTGCCATATCTTGCGTGGTCACAGTTTTCCCAAAAGGCATCGGGGACAGAAACTGCTAATAATATTTTGAGAAATGTCTTAAAGCACTCTTCAAACGTGAACCTTCTTTCTGCCTTAGGCAGAATTGGTGATCATTGTCATTTTAGATGGGGAAACTGGGGCACAAAGAAGGGAAGAGAATTGCCTGAGGCCTTGCAGTGATTTGCTGCCAGTGCTGAGAGAAGAGTTTGGGGGGTTCTGATTCCCAGTCTGGGACTTGGGACCTCAAGACTATTTTCTGTTTTCCTGACTTTCCAGTGTTTCCCTTTCCCTTCCCCTTCCCCTTGTTAGGTTTGCTACAATGCTGGCCAGAGTTAAAGGGTGTTGGGAGGATCTGGATGTGTTAAACTGTGCGTGAGTAGATGGGGTGACAAGGAAAATACGGTGAGGTCACCTTCTGTAGCAGCTTGGAAGAGGATAAAAGTATCCTTACAAATAAGGAGGACAAAGGGAGATGTTTTCTGCCTGCCTCCATTCCTGTGCTGGTCAGTCTTTAATGCTTCAGGGAAAATCATGAGGGAGGGATGGGTGCTCCTGTCTCAGCTCTTACCTCTTATGGACCTCCTGGCCAGCAGAAAAACCCCTACGTTGGGAGATTGGGTATAGGTCAGTTTGGCTGTCACAAACCTGGCTGATTCACGGATACATCCTCTGGGCTTCTGAGGGGCCGAGACATTCTACAAGTAGTTGTGCCCAACTGTTTGCATCACTAGGGACTGTGACAGAGAGGCCCTGCAAGCCTGAGCCATGTGCTTGACAAGCTGAAGGGGTTTGTATGAGCTCAGTGGTATATGAGAGGGAAGGGGAAAAATAGGGAAGAATGTGAGAGTTGATAATTAGGACAACTGAGTGAAGATACCCAGGAAGAGTGTAAATAAGGTACAGCAGGGTTGATTGACAGGAGCCTGAAGCGGAGCATGGTGTCTAAGTGATGTCTGAAGTGAAAAGCACAGGTGAATGGAGCTGTGTCTGGAAAGAGTCACAAACTCGAGGATGAGGATGGAGTATGTGCAATGGGGAAGGAAGATTTTAGTGAGGGAAACGTGCATGTGCAGGATTTGGAGGGGTTGGAGGGTTTGGCTTGTGCAGCGCATTAGCAACCCAGAGAGCCCGGAGCGCTGTCCTGTTGGCATGACTGATGTGGCTCCAGATTGCGTGCTGCGAGTGTGGGGATTTTGCCCCGTGGGCAGAGTGAAGTTATGCATTTTCCACCCACGGAGTGTTTCAGGAAAGGGCTGCTGCAGCAACTTTGGCAAGAGGGAGGTTTGGGCAGATCTGCTTCACCAGATAGAATGACAAGGGAAGGGTAGGGGAAAAAAAAAAACAAAAAAAACCCAAAACAAAACACCACACCAAAAAAAAGCCGTCTGTTTGTTCTCCCAAAGGAGAGGCAGGAGTTAGCAGCCCCCCCACACACAGTGACTCCCAAATAATCAACATGTCTATAGAGCAGAGCTTCTGGCTCCAGGCATGCAAGAATATTTTTTAACAAAGTAAAATGCAGATTTTTCTCCCCCCCCCCCCCCCCCCCCCCCCCCCCCCCCCCCCTCCGCTTTTTCTCCTCCCTCCCCTCCCCCCCCCCCCCCCCCCCCACCCC
>JANIJG010023521.1:0-20085 GCA_024611175.1 Megaceryle torquata
CACTGAGATTTTTCTAGCCAGACCAAATGGTTTTGGGTTTTTTTTTTTTTTTTTTTTTTTTGTTGTTGTTGTTGTCATTTTTTTTGGTTTTTTTTGGTTGTTTTGGTTTTTTTTTTTTTTTAATTGATAATGAGAGGAGCAAAGGGTATCGACAGTAAGGGACAGCAACTGCCAGCCAGTTTTCAAGGAGACAGAGATGTCTCTGTGCTTTTTTGGCCACTGGGTCCTATGCCAGGATAGGGGGGCTGCCTGGGGGACCCAGCTGTGCTGAACCCAAATTCGAGCCTGGCTGGTGCTGCCACTGTGTAAGCGCTGTCACAGCTCTGAAGTTTAGCTCATTTTCATAGGGAAAACTTGCTTTGAGTAGTGGGATGCAGCTGCCTGCCTGCCCTGGAGCTGCCTCGTGGGGCTGGGGGCTGGAGCGACCCCTGCGCCACAGCCTGGCATGGGGACGCTTGCCCCTGCACTTTCCAGGGTGCAGCAGCTTTTGTTTTTCCCAGCCACAGTGGACTTGGTGTGGCTGACAGGCCCTTCCCTTTTCTGCAGGGCCCCTGCAAAAAGAGGTTTTGTTGGGTGGTTGGGTTTTTTTCCCTTTCTGCTAGTTCTGCTTCTCTTTTCCAGCTTTTCCTTTCATGGGAGGTTTGTCCGAGCATGGCAGTGCAGCTGTGCACATGGTGTGGTGGCTAGGGAGCAATGCCCGGCTCTCAGCCAGGGTGATGGAAATGTTCTTTTCTGCTCCGTTTGGAGAGAGATTTTTTTTTTTTTCCCCGACCTCCATGCTACATGCTTTTGCTTTCATTCTCACTAAATTAAATATCTGTGGTTTTCACCCAGCTTGAAACATGCAGGTAAATTTTGCTGGTTATCTCAGTGAAGTGCTCAGAAGGTAATTCTTAGGGCACTGGGTCAACTCTCCAAACTGTCCCATGACCCCAGCTGCGCTCTTTCCCATGCCCTTCTGCTGGGGTTGCACCGCCCTCCAGGGAAGATGGTCCCTCTCTGCACTGTCCCACCTGAAGCCCCCAGGGCCACCCTTTGTGGCTGCTGCCCCGTGTTCTATCACCTGCTACCACCCTCTTGGATAGAGTCATGCCGACCCGTTTGCATGCAGCCCCCTGGGGGATGCAAGAGTGCAGCTTGGCTCTGTGAGGCATTGCTTCTTGAGTTTTCGCAACCCCAACACTCTTTTTTTGTCTGTTTGTGGGTTGTTTTGTTGTTGTTGTTGTTTTGTGGTTTTGTTGTTTGTTGGTCTGTTTGTTTGGGGTTTTTTTTGTGACCGGGTCGTCGCATTTGGGTTGGCAGGATGAGCACCAGGGAGGACATGCTGGCAGCCTCACAAGGCAAGAGGTTTAGCTGTTGAGGCAAGCATGGCCGTTAGGAAGCGGGGGATGAGTAGATCATCATCTGTGTGCTGGTGTCACAGCTTGAGCACTGTACTGCCTCTGGCTTTTTGCAGCCCTCACCTTTTGCTTCGTGTGTGAAAGGCGCTTCCTGTTTGTGTGCACCACGACAGCCCACCCAACCCCCCCCAGCATCTGCGCCTGCACGGTGCTTTTCCTGTACACCTTCCCTTTGAGCAGAAATGGTGCTGAGTGTCAAGAGATGGCAGGGTAGGGATGGGGTGGCTTGTTTTGTGAGTGTGTCTCTCTCTTTACCCTACCACTGCCAGCTAAAACCTCCTTTTACAGTCTCTGAAGTGTTCAGATGTGATGCTGTAGTTTTGTGTACTTCACAAGCTTCCAGCAGTTGCTTATTCATGTTTTCAAGGTTTTAATTTGCTAAAAATGTACAGTGGAGGCTTATGAGGCTGCTCTGTTCAAGCTTTTAACTCTGAACCCAAAAGATGTCTTTCTAAAAATCCAGAGACGTATACATGACAAGTTACAAGTCCACATAACGCTGTTCTGCCTGTCTGTTTGTTAGGACAGGCTCATTACATAGTGTCTCCTAGATCAGCCAGTCACCTTGAGCAGAAGCAGAAAAGATTGAGATGAAGTGAATCGGGCTGGAAAATTTACCTAGTAAACATGGATAGGGATAGAGTACTGTCTGGTGGGACAGCACTCTCGGCAAACTTCACACGCTTTCTTGGCAAGGCAGATCATGTCCTGAGACAGCATCCTTGTAAAACGACAGCTTTGGGGCTGCTTGCTATCCAGGTAGGCAAATTTGGGGAAAAATTATTTAAAAGTAGCAGCTGCAACCATGACTTTGGTCACTGGTTGGAAAGCCTGTGTTTGAGGATTGGGCTTTAGTCTCGTCCTGCTTGGGAAATGAACTGGGAAGTGTTGATTTGCAGTGGGTGGTACGTTGCTGTTGCTTTTTGTCAGGCACATGGCTTTATGGAGTCTAGTCTGTTTTAGCCATTCCGAATTTGAAAACAGCCTATTCAGGTTTTTTATGTTTTTGTATTCTCACTGATGCCAGTGAATGTATTAAGTGGGTGATTTGCATCAAGTGTGTCTCAGAAGCAGCTGCCTTGCTGTACGTGTACAAGTGCTGGTGCCTGGGGTCTTCTCATTGACTTGAATGTTGGCTGCATCCCTCGAGGCAGCATTTGCAGGGTGTGTTGCCTTTAAAGCTGATTAACTGGAGGGCAGAGCAGCACAGACCACTTCTCACCAGTCCATCAAGACTCTGAAACTATTAAATATCTGTCTTTTGCAGCTGGTTTTTATCATGAATGTGTTTTCCTCTCCCATCTTTTCCTTGATGACTTTCCAGACTCCTGAAGGCAAACAAATTAAGTTCTGGTAGGGTGAGCGATCTGTGTTTGACGCTGGGGGGCTGGTGGGTGCCAGCCTACAGAAAGCCCTGCTTACAGTGCCCAAATATTGTGTCTGTCCTTTCCCAACTGGAGCTCACAAGTGATGGGTGGGAGTTTTCCCTTGTAAATTTCAGAGAATTTACCTTAATTGTAAACTTTAGTTTCCTCCTCCCTTATGCTCACTTGCACGGTGTAAGACATTGAAGGAGTCTTTGTTGCTTAAACAAGAAAGCATCTCCTGGGATGATGGAGCTTGCAGTTGTTTCTTGGGAGCAGCAACTGGGAGCAGAGAGCGCAGTGGGCCCTGCAGGAAGAGGCTTGTTCGGTGGGACAGCAGCCACCCGGCGCCTGGGAGTGAGCTGGGCTGGCAAGGGCCCCATGAAGGGATGTGTTGCTTCCGCCCTGCTGCTTCCTGCAGCGTCCCACTGGGTCGGTTCTGCTGCTGGTGGCGGGGTGTGAGCAAGGCAGGAAAATAACATCCTTGGGCACAGCTGCCCAAATGTAATACTGCTTGCTGGCCATGAATGGTTAGGTGAGCCGTGCACAGTGCAGTGCCCTTTGCTGTTTTAAACGCATAAAAGTGTAGCATCGTCCTAACTATAACTGTTGGCCTCTGAGTGGAGGGGGCACTGGGGGGCAGAGGGATGGGCAGGGCAAGCAAGCATGGAGGTGGGTTGGGGCCAGAGGCTGTTCTGGGAGAGTACTCGCTATCACAGCAGGAAAGTGGTACTGAAATTCAGATGCAATTACACATTCTCTCCCACTCCCATCCCCACTGACCTCACTGCCCTGGCATCTGCCCCCCCATGCCTGTCCCACTGACACTGTGGGGGTGGCTGTGTCTGGCCTCTGAACCTGCCACCATCAAGTCGTGGTCGCAGTCATGCCACTGCGTGTTCCTTCCTGCCCCAGTTCCTCCCATTCTTGCCTCTTCCTTGTGCTGCAAAGTGTTCTCTGAGTTCTCCCTCCAAGATGCTTTTAACCAGAGAGGCTTTGGCCCTGGCCATGCAGCCACAGGATGGGAATCTTCAGGACCCAGCTTGTGGCATGAGGCAGATAGGTTGGGGAACCAGGCAGGCATATTGGGAGTGCAGCTGGGAACCGCAGGAGTGTTGAGAATACAGGCAGGCTGATCCCAGTGCCTGGAGTGTAAGAAAACGCTGCCTTCTCTGTGTGTGAGAGGAAACGTGCAAACTTGCACATTTAACCCATGCAAAACACAGAGACTAGGAGATCCCTCTTCATCCAGCCCAAGACGCCTGTTTCTGCAAGGTCTTGCCTCTGCTGTGCAGGCAGGGAATCAGGCAGCAAAGCTTCCTTACTGCCTCTGGAGGTACACTGAGCACCTTCACCTGCTTGGCCGGTCATCTTCTTTATCTCCAGCCTGAGCAAGCATGGGTTTGTGGAGCAGCACAACCAAACTGAAGAACCTTCTTCTACATAAATAACAAGGTAATGAGCTGTGAGCCTAGAGCATTATTTATGCTTTTTTAGTAGTCATATGTTGGGAGAGGTTGCAGAATGTTGATTGTGACAGCCACTGTCTTTTAAAGCTCTCAAAATCGC
The DNA here is from genome assembly GCA_024611175.1 of Megaceryle torquata. Taxonomy (NCBI): domain Eukaryota; kingdom Metazoa; phylum Chordata; class Aves; order Coraciiformes; family Cerylidae; genus Megaceryle; species Megaceryle torquata. The sequence goes on from JANIJG010023521.1 coordinate 4,334, forward strand.
TTGTGCCTCTTCTCGGGGGGTCCTGTAAAGTGCAGTGTACTCACTGCTGGTGTGTGCAGGCTGTGTGTGCCCTCAGAGGGACCTGGGCATCTCTTCAGCACAAGCAAAGAAGAGGCGGTAGCTGTAAGACACTTGTGCAAGCATGTGCATGCGGACACCTGCATGTGCTCACTCACCCAGACAGAGGAGAGGAGGACGGTACAGCAGCCAGATCTTTAAGGATTTGACCCCAGCCTAGTGTTTATGGTAAAGACCCACTTTTTGGGGGTGGGATCAGCATCCCAACCGGCTGCAGAGTTTTTAGTGGGAGCCAAGTGTGTGTGTAAAGCCTAATTTATTAGCTTTCCACTGCTGGGAGCAGCATGTGACAGGAGGAGAGATCCTTCTGCAAGCAGCTACCAACCACACTGGTTACTTTTTTCAACAAGTCTTTTCATTAGGGCTAGCGCAGCTGGAAGCAAATACTGCAAAAGGTCAGCCTGGATGTTAAGAGAGGACATCCACAAACGGGCTGTGGCCAGTGATGCCCTGTTCAGCCCCAGACCCACGTGTGGCTGTATGGGAGGGACTGCTGCAGATCTGGCATAGCAGAGCAGAGAAGCCCTGGCAAGCAAAGGGCACTCCTGCAGGTGCCTGAGCCAAAGTCTTGCAAAGGAGATATCATCAGCCTTATCAGTGCCCGGGCTGCCGCTGTCCTTTCTCACTAAGCTTGGCCTCGAGCAGCTCAGAGGCTGCCCTCCTCTCTGTGGTGCCAGGGGGGCTTCTCAGTTCTACACATCAGTGTTGGCACAGATTATTTTGTGAGTTTCAAAACCTGACACTGTTGAAACTGTATACAGGAATTGCCAACCTGCATGCAAATCTGGATATGTTGGGTTTTTTCCAGCAGTTCTAATACAGGACTTTTAATTAAAAATGGGCATGACAACAGAACACTAAGTGTAAGAAAAAGGAAACAAGACAGGGGGGTTTGTTTGATTTGTATGTGGCTAGCCTTGGTGTAAGTAATTATGTTAGGAGATCAGGACTATTTGTGAAGTGCTCAGATCTTATGAAGTACTCAACTCTTATGCTGTGAGAGATGGGTGAGAGTGCAGATGGCAATGCTCTTCTCTAGGCTGGTTTAATGGTGCATGGGCCAGTGGGAACACAGCTGTTGGTTTGACATGCAGATAAGAGAAATTTCAAGACTCATCTGGAGTCTGATACCAAGAGGCTGCAGTGTTTGCAGGTTCGCTCTGAACGGCCTTGTGGGTATGGCTGGTACAAGCTTCAACATCACTGGGATTTTGTTTGGATCCAAACCTCTGGGGTTTTTTGTGGTTTGGGTTGTTTTTTTTTTTTTTTTTTGTGGCTTTGTTTGTTGCTGTTGGCTTTTTTGTGTGTTTTGTTGGTTTTTTAAAGTAAAAAATGCTGAAATGTGTGTAACGGATGTGTACTTGGAGAAACAAACTGTGTGTGCTAACTCACCTTGTACTGTGCCTCTTTTTCAGTTGGTGCACTACATGTGGAGTTTTCCCAGCCAGTGAACCTGGAAGAAGTGGCAAGAATAAACCCAGAGGTCAAAGCTGGAGGTCGTTTTGCTCCAAAGGACTGTATAGCACTGCAGAAAGTGGCAATAATCATACCTTTCAGGAACCGAGAGGAGCACCTGAAGTACTGGCTCTATTATCTGCATCCAATTCTCCAAAGGCAGCAACTAGATTATGGAGTGTATGTTATCAACCAGGTGAGATGCTAAAGACACAGGGCTTTGTACTGCTCTCGTAATAGTGACTGTGCCCCCTAAAACAGAGGACTGGTTGCTTTACCCTGAATAGCAGTGGGCTGGCAGGCAGGGGTATGGTTGCTTAAAAAAAAAAGGCTGTAGCACCAAAATGCCCCCAAAAAACCAAACAGTGAAAATGAACGCTATCAGTTTTGCTTTGATGGAAAGCCTGAAGTCCCGTCATCCAGTCAGGCATGATTTACTCTAAAGAGCTTCTGCTTAAAGAAACCACTTGGTGAGGAGGGAAAAAAAAATCCCTAATAGCACAACTCAATCTAGTATAATATTCCAAACATTCCTTTTTACCAGCTGGTGCAGGAGTTACATACAGGGATCATGTGTGACCAGGTGTCATTATGCCTAATTTGGCATTGGGTGTGCCATAAAGACATAGGGTTTCACTTACTTTCTTGAGCAACTTCTGTTCATGTTAGGAATAGTGCTCACAGTGTCAGGATAGAGAAAGCAAAGCTGTGGCAGTGGAGCAGGTGAGTGTCTTCAGGTGAAGAACAGAAAAGAAACAAGTAGTGATGGCATGGCTGTGGGTGTTGTATTTTTTCTAGATATCTGATGACCGTAGACCTATGTTTTGTTTTGTTCTGTTTTTTTTTTTTTTTAAAAAAAAACATGTTTCCCTCCAAACAAGCTGTCTTAATTTATACCATAATGGTGGTTAAGTAAGTGGGTGTTGTTCACACTTGGAAGAGCTTAAAATGTGTAGGCATTTGCATGAGCTGCAGTGTGAAATGGCAGATGCAGTTCTGGGAGCCCCAGCAGAGACGGGTGGCTGGACAATCTTACAGCGCAGTTTCTCTCTTGGATATGTATTTATATCCTGTTTTCTTAGCTGTGTAAAAACAGATGAAATAACATGATTCTTTAAATGTAACCCCTGAAATCTGCAGATCAACTGATGTGTTTGGGCACATCAAACACCATGAGTGTTTAAAATGGATGCCCAAGTGATAAATTTCCCCACAGAATTGAAAATAAGGGGAGACCTTTTTCTAGAGAGAAAGCCAATACTCTGTTACTACTATTTATCTTACTTTGCTCATTTCCAGTGTGCCAGAGATCTGGGAAAGTGTTTTGTGGGGAATTAGTGGTAGCTCCCAAGGCCATCAGCCAGGATGCTCTGGTGTCTGCAGCCAGCTGTGCTTGTGACTTGGCGTCCACCTTGCTAAGGGCACAAGGTGTTTCTGCAGCCTGCAAACTGTCACGCTGTGCCATAAAATAAAGCCCTGTAAGGAGGCTTTTCCATAGAGCAGCTGGTGCCACTGTGGTCCAGCAATACAGGGCAAGCCCCATCCCTTCTTCCTTCAGGCTGCATTTTCTTGCACATATGCAAGTTACTGGTGCCACAAGGTTGCTTGAGCCACAGTTCCCACCACTCACTGGGGATGCAGGTGGGTGAATGTTGCACGGCAGCATGCCTTCCTTTTCTGAGTATGCCTCAGAAGTGAGGGTGTGATGCTGCTTCCAGCAGTGGTCCTGTGGTGGGCGCTGCTGCTTTCACAGCCAGGTGTAGCTCACCATCCAGCTCTGTGGAGGAACAGGGAGAGCTGCTTCCCTACAGTCCAGGGACACCATCTGTGGGCGAGCTACTGTCTGCATTGCAAAGTGCCAGCAGTGTAGGTGTGTCTATTTTTCTATCAGTATTCAAGAGTAAGAAAAGCGAGGGGCCCGATCATGTGGGGCTGTGCCAGCACCCTTAAAGGCAGGCAGTGTCTGAAGCCCGGTTGGAGTTCCTGCTGCTGCTGTGATGGTGCATGCTAGCTTGCATTGCCCTGCGTTGCTGGCTTCTCTTCTCTGGTCCTGTCCTCCAGCACTAGGGCTGTGGGGCTTTCTGTGTGCTCTAAAGTTATCCCTCATAAAAATTACTGAAGCAAATATTTTTTTCAGATGCATCCCTTGAGCAAAGTTGGAGCAAAAGTGACATGCTGTACGTAGGGTATATATGTCCTGGACACGACCAGCATCATATGTAGCTTAGCAAGTAAGACCAATTGATTTGTAAAATAAATATGCTCCTTCCACATGCCTCTAACAACTTGTATCTGGTAGAGGCCGAGTGGTCAGTGGTAGTAAAACCACTGGATGCATCTCGAGGGTAAGTGGGGATATTGAATGGAGAGTTGCAGAAAATGTATTAATTCTGCCAGAAGCATAGTAGGAAAATGGTCTTATTTCTCTGCTGTCTTGACAATTGCTTTTCTCTTTTTCTTGTCTGTCCTTCCCTTTGCATCTGCCCTCCTTTTTTTTTTATTTTATTTTTCCTTCTAGTGGGGAAATATTACCTTTACTTGTTAATCCTGTCTATATCAAAGCAATCACTGAAGCAAGGAGAATTACTGTGTGATCTGGTTCTTACACGCTGCCTACGTGCTCTTCTGTGCTCTGCATCTCATAGAAAGAAAGAGGAGCGCTGAGCCCTGCTACTGCTGCACTGGTAATGTCAAACTTCTTCCTTTCAGCGCAATGTGTTTCCATCATGAGTCCATTGTGTCTCCACCATGCTGTTCTTGCATGCCTGAATGCCTCAGAGCAGGACTTGGATGAAGTCAGGGGGATGTTTGTAAAATGTGCGGTGTGTAACAGGAGCCAGTGGAAAATATGCTTCACCCTCTGCACTCCACCCTCAGCAAAACCCAAATGCAATGTGTTGAGTAGCCATTGTAGGATCTTTCAGCTAAATCTGAGATGGGAACACATGGCTGGACATGCTTTTTGGCAGCACCCATTTGACACTGTGCAATCTTGACTTCAGCAGATGAGAAAGCAGCAGCAAATTTGTGATGCTGCCTCAGTCCCATGTGCTGCCTGGTGCCTTCTGGTGTTGCCACCTGCGCATTCAGTTCTAGACATGGGTTTTCTCACTGCAGTTCAGCCTGTGCAAATGCCCATGCAGCCAGGCTGAAGTTTGGGGAAGGAGAGACTTAGCAAATTTCCTGAAAACCATGCTGTTATTCAGCCCTTTTCCACTGGCCCCTGGTGTTACCTGCAGTGTCCTCAGTCACACTTTTCCACAGTGCGTGTGTGTGTGCAAGTGGAGTGGTTGGGGCATCTCACTTACTTGTGTTATTTTGCAAGAGGTATGCAGGCAGAGGAGGAGGTTGTGCTCAACTCCTGCTTACCCTTGCAGCGGTGGGGAGGCAAGTTTCCCCTGTAGCTGCTCTTTCCTGATGTCTCATGTAATAGTGCTGAGGCCTCAAAACAGCCTGTGACAGAATAACAGCGAAGTCTGTCATGGTTTCTCTGTATGAGGATCTGTTTCTACTTGGTGAAGTGCACTAGAGCATGGACTTCCACACGGACATTGTGTGTGTGGTTCAGGTTGTCTTGGCAGATCCCTGACTTAGGTCACAGCCTCCCATTGGAGGTGATGGCACTCTCCTATCTGGCTAGAAATGCATATCCTCGCCATCACCTCGCTGAGACCTGGCAGATGTAGCATCCATGTCAGAGCGCTGCAGCCACAGATCCTCTGCACTGCTGTGCTGTCTGCAGGAGGAATCACAGCGTTGCCCCCTACATGGAAGTTGGAGGTAGGACAAAATTGGGACAGATGGCTTCTTGCTGATGTGCGAGCCCTTTAGCTTAAGTGAACATTCCAAAATACCTTGACTTTTATCTGTCTGACTCTTAGAAAGGTAACATCCTTTAGTAAGTCTGAGTGAACCAGATACAGAAATGGTTTAAGGGCTGGGAAATAAAGCCTGTATGTTCTTTTGCTTGGGCTCATAATCTCCAGGATTAAAATGAGTGCCATGAGTCAGACCCTGCAGGACTGTGGGTTTGTCCACCTTCAGCCAGTCTCTCATGGATCAGGGAGTGAGAATGGACTTGGACATGCTGGGAGAGAGTAGAATCAGGAGCCAGAAACAGGTGTTGAGCACCAGCACTGAACTCAAGACATAGGCTAAATTTCAGGACAAGAGAACATAGGGGAAAAAATTGTCAGAAAAAAAAACATAGTAGCACAAGTGTGCTTGGACTACATCTTTTTTGGTTGAAAACCTGGTAAGTAAGTGTGGAGGCTATGTCTAGAGCTTGGCTGAATTGTCAAAGCAGCAGTTCCCTGTGTACTTGCCTAGCTCTCTAGAATGATACTCCTCTATCTAAGCAAGTCCAAACTGATCCATTTCCTTGTAGCAAATATCAGGGAGCCTCTATGGGATGAGGAGCTCTGCCAAGCAGATGTGAGGGCTGGAGATGTCTTAGGTTCTCCCTTATCTACTGTCTCAAGGGTCACCTGTGGTACTGTGCCCTGTTCTGACTTGGAAGGGACAGCAGCACAGAAAGGAAATTTCCCAACTCTGTATTTTTATTTATTTTTCTTTCAAAAAGTTGTGGATCAGTCAAAGGTGGAAGCCTGCAGCACCTTTCTTTAAGATCTGAATCTCAGATACTGCAAGCATGTCAGTGCTTCCACATTACCTTCAGTAAAGAAACAGATTTCTGCAAAAAGCAAAACCTCTTGTCAGTCTTTTTCTGCTCTGACATGCTGAGAAGCCCCTGCATACCTCCTGTGACAGAAAACCAGCCTCCTGCCCTCAAAGGAGTCACAGTTGATAACATCATTGCAAGCATTGCTGCATGAGTTACCTGCTTACAGTAAAGTTACTAAAAAGATACTTTGTTTTCCATTTTGGTTGTGATACTATGTTTTTGGTTTCTCCCCCGCCCTGTCTTTTGAAGCAGGAAACTGTGTGGCCATTTGGGAGGAGAACAGCAGTGACTACGTGAAGTGTTTGTGTGGGTCTTGGCCCCCTCCTCACGCAGCGTCCTGGCGTGGGCTCTGCTCAGGTCCAGGGGGTGAGGTGGTGGGGGATGTCCTGGATGCTCTTGAACCAGCCACTGAACTGTACTTTGGGTTTTTTTGGGGAGAGGTTTTTGAAGCTTCTTGTGGTGGTGTTAATCCCTAAGTGTAACCCAGAAGAGTTAGAGGCTACCTGAAGGTGTGGCCAAGCACAGCTGAGCCTCTGCTAGTAACAAAATTAGTGTGACCTGTCCTTTGCCTTGAAATTTCATTATGAAAAGAGCAGCCAAAGGGTGTGAAATGAGGACACTCTCCCAAACTGGACCGCCAGCAGTTGCTTTGAAGTGAGCATATTGTACTTTGCACTGGCAGCAGGAAAAGGCTCCCTTGGGGCTATGGAGCCAGGCCTGGGTGCGGTGTGGTGGGACCTGAGGAGTGCTTGGTAGCTGGGGCTGTGCAACACCCTTTGGAAAGAAAACCCTCTGATCCCACAGCCTTAGCCACTCCCTCTCCCCAGCTTCTTTGTTCGACTTGTCTTGATTTTCTGTGCTAAAGTTTTCACTACTCTTGCTTATGCATGCAGTGATCATCTTCCCACCACCTTAGTTATTGCATGAACCCTTTTGTTTTGGATGATGATGCTGAGAATTTGCTCAGATCCTCCTCCGCAAAAGCTCACTCCTCCCTGTGAAGTCATTTATGCCCAAGGCAGGTGATGAATGCTTTTGGAAACCTTGGTTTGACACTTGCATGTTAAAACCTTCATTTGAAAGATTTTTGTGGCTGTTTCAAGAACCTGTATTGGCTCTCTGGCTGCAGGTCCATTAACTAGTCTGGATTAAACAGTTCACAAACTGATTATTTATTAACTAGGCAAAGCCATTTGGGGGGAGGTGATGTTTTAAGTTGCTGCTCGTTGGGCACAATATTTTATTCGTCCTTGATTTGCATCCCACACTGTGTGCGGGTACCACAGGGTAAGGGGGATGGCTTGCACAATGGTGGAGTCCTTTCCCTCAACACTGCTCAGTGGGTGCTGGGGAGGAAAGGTGGGATGTGACAGAAGAGAGGATTTGTCAGCCTTGCAGGATTTGGCAGACTGGAAAAAAAACTTGAGCTTCCTTCAGCAATGCCCTATGAGTCCCCTTTCACCTGCTCTGTTCCTCTATACAGGGTTTGTATTTGAAGCTGCTGCTGCAAAGTTGGGTCCTGGATTGGAAATCCTTGCTCTCAAACCACCGATATTCTTGAGTTTGTGGGTACAATCCTGTTGTTTTTCAAAATTACTTGAGCAATTTGCAAGCCTGTACTTGTGCTCAAAGCCATGGGTGTTTCTGAAATGCTTCTGCTTCAGAGAGGCCAAAGTGATTCTCCTCAGGTGCCTTGTTGCTCAGGGAGGAGAGTGGAGATTTTCCTGCCCTGCTGTCTGCGGGTCCCTTGGCTCTCTGCCAGTCCCTTCATTAGCTGTGCCTGCTCTGGGATAAACATGCCTTGCTGCTGTGTCAGCTCTTCTCAGGTCCTTCCCATCATGATGACAGCCTTCCTTGGTTTTCGTTTTCTCAGTAAGGGTGGTGGGATGGATGGTGAATCATGCCATGGTCTGGCTAACAGGAGCAGCAAAGGGACTGTGCATTGCCACAGGAGGTGGTGTCTGTCACTTGAGCTGTAACCCTTGAGGAAGCAGCTTGCACCAGCCTGCTGACCACTAATCAAGGCTGTGTGGCACTGCCATGCACCAAACAAGCTGTGACCTTTCCAGGGCCTGGGGAGCATCCTGCTCCTGCATGTGCATGACTGCCCAGGGCTTGGCATGGGAGCAGGAGTGAGTGGCAGAACATCAGACCTTAGCTCCTGGTGCCACCCCATGCTTTGTAGATCAATGCTGGTGCATACTCACAGATGCTGTTCAGCAGAGGTTATGCTACAGCCCCACAGCTGTGTTGTGGCAGAGCTTAGGAAGAAGGTACCGAAATCCTGGCCACAGAAAGATTTTGGTCAGTGGTCCTTGCCCTGACTGTAAGCTAAAGCACCATCAAGATTCTCTCTGTAGCATGGGTCCTTCTGTAGCATGGGTCCTTCTTTCCAGAGGAGCATGTCTCTCTTGCTGTTCTCTGCCTCTCTGGGAAGTGCCAGCTGCTTGCATTGGCAGTCCATGAACTTTGACAGAATTCAATCCTAAAATGATGCCTGTGTGTGGGGGCAGAATGGGGGCACTTATCAGCATCAAACCTGCCCTCTTGGAGCCTTCCACCAAGATAAGGGACCTGAACCAGGTCCAGGTTTCCTCAGCCATTTTGGCAGCCCCTGTGGTTTGCAGCTGGCACAGATGCCATCATCCTTCAGGCAGCATTCTGGCATGGGGGCTCACTGTGCATGTCCCATTGGTGCTGCAGGGGGAGTGCTCAAGCTCAGTCTACCACAGGGATGCCAACCCAGTGTGGCAGCACTGGTGTCCAGTGCCCGGTAAGAAGCTGCTGATGACAACTGTTAAATGTAAGTCACTTAACTGCTTTTATTTGTTTTCAAATTAGGATGGAGAAGAAGAATTTAACCGTGCAAAACTGCTGAATATAGGATTTGCAGAAGCCTCAAAAGAATATGACTATGACTGCTTTGTGTTCAGTGATGTCGACCTCATCCCAATGGATGACAGGAACACCTACAAATGTTACAGCCAGCCACGGCACCTCTCTGTATCCATGGATAAATTTGGATTTCGGTGAGACGCTTTTTGGAGGGGCATTTTGTTCCCAATACCATCATTGGCCCAGCAGGCCAGGCACCATGTTACACATCCCCACCCACCGTTGAAAGCATGGGAAAATGCCTGCCTTGCCCTGTGTGTCCCTACAGGGAGCAGGCAGCTGCAAGTGGGATCGGCTGGAGGGGAGGAAGGGGGAGAGAAGTGCAGCTGAGCAGTTTATTAAAATTTATGGCTTCTGGAAAGTGCAGCGCAGGGCAAGGAAAAACTAAGAGCCCGTGGTTTCACAGATGCCCGTGTATCCCTTCTTGTGTTTCAGGCTGGGAGCTGGAAGACAGCTAGTGTTTCCATCCAGCCTGAAAAGTGAGACACTCTTGCACAGTGAGACTTATATGCAGCTTTAAAAAGACTGCATAAGACACTATTTTCAGAACAAAATGAAATATTTTGGGCTGTTCAGTTTTGGACAACTGAGGGACCTGGTATTTGAGAACAACACAAAGCAAAATGCCTTTCATGGCATACATAGGGGTTCAGCAAGCTGCTGTAAATAAGCATGTGTGTTGCTTTTTCTTTCTTCTTTTTTTCTATCTTGGATGGCCAAGGGGGAGTTTAAAAGCTCACCTGCAAAGTGAAAACTGGTAGCCGGTAGTACTGAAGATAACAGCAGTGGTGTCAGTGGCAGGACCCCTGCACATCACTCTAGACCCAAGCCTTGCTTGGAGCAGGACTGTCACCAGCACTGGAGCAGCTGTGGGTTTTTTCTTGAAACTAGATGAAGCTTAGAGCAGAAATGGAGCTTCTTCTCCCAGGAGCTTCTTCTGCCCGTTGAAGCACAGACAGGGCCTGTGGTAGGTCCTGGTGAGCCCTGTCCTTGTGTTATGGGTCTGAGTTTCATCTGTCCATCATGTCCTGGTGAATCACCCCCCTGTTTCTAGCAGGAGCTGGTTGGCTCTGAGTGTGAAAGGTCATGCTGTCGGCTCAGTTTTGGGCTGCAAGCTTTCCTTTGGGGCAGTGGGGGTCATGAAGGCAAGCAGCAGAGCTGCAGAAAGAGAAGGCTCTCCCCACTCCCAGGGCACATATGTCACCCATCTATCCTTTAGAAAGGTGATGTCATCTCACCAGAACGTCCTTTGAGGACAGTGTGCTTCTCAGTGAAAGGATGTAGCCATCACCAGTTGAAAAATACTTCCCAGCTGTGTTTGGGACCAAGCTCACCAGCTCCCTCTGCCTTGGCCAAGTCTGGGGCACCTAAACACATGCCAGGTGCCTTGCTGTTGGTAATGGTTTGTGGGCTGGGGTGAAGGGCAGTGGTAAGCCTTTTTGGGTGTGCACTGCTCCTTGGCTAGCACCTCTCCTTCTCTGATATCCTTTTCTCCCTACTTCCAGGTTGCCTTACAATCAGTATTTTGGAGGTGTGTCTGCCTTGAGCAAGGAGCAGTTCACAAAGATCAATGGGTTCCCAAACAACTACTGGGGCTGGGGTGGTGAAGATGATGACATTTATAACAGGTAAATGAATACCACCCTTGGCACCCAGAGTGCCTCCAGGATGGGAATGAGCACAGACCTGCTGCTCTCACTTGGGTGTGGGGGAGGCACAGGGTGTTTTTTCACACTGACTGTGGGAGGCTCCCCTCCAGGTGGGGGACAGAGGTCACACGTGGGCGACCTGCTGGCTCAGCAAAACCATGTTCATGCTGGATGCTGACAATGCATTTTGCATCTCCTGAGTTGTGCTGGGGAGTGGATCTAGCTGGAAAAATCCCACCCTGCCCCACACACACCTAGCTCATTGGCTTTGCAGCCCTGCAAGCATTCACACTGGTGCGCAGATTGGAGCAGCTCTCTTCTGGGTCTCCCAGCACTGGCCAAAGGAAGGGGATTCAGTGTGTATGATGGGGTGGAAAATAATTTGACCCACCTAGCCCAGCACAGCCCGAGGCTTGCCTGGAACTGCAGCCTGGTAGTGGGCTGTTTTCCAGGAGAGCTACATTTCTCAGGCTCTAAGTGGCTCTAAATGACAGTGCTTCCTGCCCGGAAGGAAGCCAAGCAGGATTCAGAACTTCAGGAGAGGAGGACAGTGTTGGCAGAGGACAGGCTGGGACTACCCCTGCCTGAAGCCTGGGGCAGAGGGTGGACATGGGGTTGTACTACCTTAAAGCTTTACGTCCTCAGGGCAGTTGCTGCAGGAAGTCATGGGGAGTTCAGATTTGGGAAGCCCTCTTCACATTTCTCAATGGCAAAACTACTCTGTGTAGTCTTTGGGCTTTCCAAGCTATTCTCAGCTTCAGGAAAGGTCTTCTTAAAAATGCTTGTACCGTCTTGAGATTCAGCACTTCTGCTTAATAAACCAAGGGAAGGGCAGCCTTCCAGTAGTATGGCATTCAGAGCAAGGTGGGAGACTTCTCTTTTTGGGGCATTCAGGATCTGAGGAGCAGAACGTGCTATACAGAAATGAAAAGGGAGACACAAATAGGAAGAAACCAGGTACTTTTCCAATATCTGTGTCCATGAACTGCAGGTACCTTTTGTGGAGAGCATAAAAAGACAGGCTGGGGTCCCACCTGGGGCCACTGTGTCTCTGACCACGTGCTTCACTCCATGCTGCTTCACCACTGTTCAGTTTCTACCAGCACTGCAGCTTTTACATTCAAAGAAATGAATGCTCTTCTGGCTCCTTTCCAGATGGGTTAAAAGCTAGATGGTTTAAATGCCTCCCATGCAAATTGCAGTCTACAGCCTGCAGCAAGGTTAATGGAGTGTTGGGAGTTGGTGGAGATGGTGGTGCAGGTGAGGGTGCAGTGAATTAGCAGATCCTTGGTGCTGGCAGGGAGATGTCTCTCCCCCACGCTGAAGTGCTTGTTTGGAAATGGGGCTGTCATTCCCCTCTTTTGGCACTGGCAAGTCTGCAAGCATACTAGCAATATCCTCAAAAGAAAAAAAAAAAGTGAGAAAAGAATAAAAAAAGACAACCCCCCCTAAAAGCAATGATTCAATAAAAGTGGAAAGTGTAGCAAAGCATCCCACATCTGTTGTCTGTTATGAGTGTTTAATGTAATTGCTTTTCACAGGCTGGTGTTCAAAGGCATGGGGATATCCCGTCCAGATGCTGTCATTGGAAAGTGCAGAATGATTCGGCATTCCCGGGATCGGAAGAATGAACCGAACCCTGAGAGGTGCGTCTGCCCCCATCCCACAACAGATTCATGGGCACCTCCTGCCCTTGCTGCTTTGGCTGCTCGGTTCTCTCTTTGCAGTACAAAAACTCCAATTGTGGAAGACCTGCAGCCACCTCTTCCCTTGCTGACCTCTCTGTTCCCTATGACAAAAGCTGCTTACTTCCCCTCCCCAGTTTATTACCTTCTTACAGACCTTTCCCCCAAGACTTTACTACATCATGAATGCTTCTCACCCTATCTACACCCCCCGTCATCTTTTTTCTTAAATGCAGTAAATTAAGCTTCAAGCAATTGTTTTCAGCTTGTATTTGGTGGATACAACTTGTACTTCAAGGGCCTGTGTGATGTAAAAGCTTGGCTGCTTTTCCCTGGCTAATATATGCCCCCACAGGGATGCTTTTCCCAGTGCTCATGCTAGCCAAATCTGGGAGTTTACAGGACCTGTACTGGTACTCAAGCTGCTCTTAAAACACCAGAGATACTGCCGGAGAGGCTACTTTTTATAATAAAATTCTTGTGAAGTTGAGGTTGTCTAAACATTTTTTTCCCTTTTTAAAATTATTTTTGTTTTTTCTTTCCTCTTTTCCTTCTTTGTTCTGGTTTGGTTGTTTTATTCACACCCTTCTGCAGGTTTGACCGAATTGCTCACACAAGGGAGACAATGAGCTCTGATGGCTTAAATACACTATCCTACAAGGTGCTGAGAACTGACAAGTACCCTCTGTATACAAAGATCACAGTGGATATTGGCTCACCAAAGAGCTAACGTCACAAGACACCAGAGACCTTGCCTGTGTTATCCAGGACATCTGGCCTCACTGATGCTTTATGTCTGCTGGTTTTATAACGGTTGCAATCAACAACAACAACAAAAAAGCCTGTTTTGGCATGCCAGAGTGTCTCCAGATTGGTCAGACAAATGCTTTTTTTCTGTTCTCTCTTTTGTTTTAGTTCTGAACTTGACTTAACACAACTTTCTGTCTCTCCGTTCTTTTGTAAGTCCAGAAGCTGTACATAAGAGTTGTAAATATTTACTTTGCCAGAAAATGTTAAATCTGATCTATTTGTTGCAGTGCTCCCCATGTTGAGTTAATTGCTGGACCCAAAATTTTATTCATTACAACTGTGATGCATAAACAATTACTGCCCATGATAGTCAGTATTTTAAATGAGATGGATGGAAGCATTCCTTTTGATTCATTCCTGGTTTTACTTTATGAAGGACTGTAAAATGCTGCTAAAACTGTACAAGTTTACACTTTGCATTGGATATTTTTTTAATGGAGACAATATTATCCTTTGTTCTTATAGTGACCAAAACAAATCTCTGTGCAGAGCAAGTGTTGAACAATCAAGTCTGGATTCAATGTTGCATTATTTCTTTTAGTCTCAAAGGAGGCTTTGAGTGACTTGAGCCACAGTTTGTCAGAATTTGCCAATGAGCTCTTTGCATAGGGTGTGAGCTACACAGGTGGCAAATGCAAAACCAACTGGCTTCAGATGGCCTTGCTTCTGGATGTGATAGTGACTTTTTGCCTTAGCGAAAGAACACCTGGGGTGTTTTGGGGAGGCATAAGGGGGTGGTTTGTTTTGGTTTTCTTTTTCCTGAAATAAAGATGAATTAATTTAAATCTGTAATTAAACTATGGCCTTAAAATTTACTGACACTTGTTAACCATGGTGGAATTTACCACACTATTTAAACATTTGTCTGAATCTTCCTAAAAAGAATTTTTTTCTTGCAAGGTTATGCATAAAACTTGAATTCACTTATTACTTTTGTTGTTGTTGTAACATGTTAATAACTTTCTAAAGCAATTTGTATATCCTAAGCAGTATATTTAATACCAGATTAAACTAGGGTACAGCATAATAGAGTATGATTCAAGGCCTCCTTTATCTTCAGAGTACTAGGCTTTTTATGTGCGTCATTATATATAAGCCATGTATTATATTTGCTCTGTGTATTTGTCCATGAAATCTCTTGCGGTGCTGAGATAGTCACAGCAGGGCTGACATCCAATTGATTTTGCTTTGCCTAAAGCCTTTTACAATGTGTGTCCTCTCTCGGGGAAACTCCCTTCTGATTTCCTTATGCTTTGAGGGACATGCATGTTTTGGAGTACTATTCTTTGACAGTGCACCAGGGCACCACCTGTATAGACACTCTGCTTTTCCTTCCCATGACCTTTCCCATGGAAAGCCTCAAGTGCTGACACCCTCAGAGCTGCTTTAAGTGATGTAAAGCTCAGCCAGAACTGAGAGCTGAATTCCTTCTGGTGAGTACTTTGCCACCAGCTCTGACCACAGCAATTTGCACTTCCTCGGCCTGTGCTGAAGGCTGTTAAAATCAGGGACACTTGTATTGGGGATCATCTTCAGCACTGCCTTTTTTTTTCCGTTTTTTTTTGGGTTTTTTTTCTATTGTTTTGGTTTGGGGTTTTCTTGTGGGGTTTTGTTTTTTGTCGTGGGTTTTATTGTTTTGGGTTTGTGTTTGTTTGTTTTTTGGTGGGTTTGGGTTGTGTTGTTTTGATTTTTTTTTTTTTTTGATAGGTGTTTTGGGATTTTGTGGTGGTGTTGTGGAGACCTGAAGGTTTTGCTGAACCCTTGCACTGCAGGGGTGGGATCCTGCAGGGGCTGGGGTACAGTGGCTTTCTTCTTAGGCCAGCAGTGGCTCGAAGTACACACGGAAACTGTAATCACTAGGGAAACACCCAGCTGCCTTTTCAGTCCCACTTTGGAAAAGTATTCACTCCCTTTGCTTAAAAGCTGTTGCTGGCCAGACTTGCTGCTTCAGTCATGCTGGGAACTGATCAAAGGTGGGACTTCCATGAAGCAGGAGCAAAGCACAGGGTAGCAAGCTTGTGTTTAAAAGCTGCTTTCCTGTGCTTATTGTTGCATTAAAAAAATTACTCCTTTTTGACAGGCTAGGCTCCAGCCCTTGCAGATACAAGGGGGTACAAGAAGTGTTACAGAAGTTAGATCAAATGTCTACCTGTGAAACATCAGTGTAGCTGCAGTCTTCACCAGTAATGGAAACACAGGCAAGGACTTCATAAATTATTATTGTGGTTTTTTGGTGGTGTGTTTGTGGGGGGGGGGTTGTGGTTTTTTGTGTTTGTTTTTTTTTTTTTTTTACTTTTTCAAAGGTGCCTTTAGAAGCAGGGCCCCACTCTCACAGGTGGCAGATCAGCACCAAAACTCATTAAGGCTCCATGAAAAATCTTAGGTCTCTGCAAAGAGCACTTCAATTTTCATACTAAGCCTTTTGTAAGCTGAAGAGTTGGGACCTTCAGCTGTAGTGGTGCCTGTCTGCTAAGAGGCTATGCAAAGGGGCTACCT
>JANIJG010023521.1:21389-33092 GCA_024611175.1 Megaceryle torquata
AAGATCCAAGAGTCCACAGATAACACTAGAAAATGATAGGGTTCTACCTCCAAGTAGCAGGACAGCATGCAGACCCCTCCTGAAACCAGGCAGGTGACACAAGCTGTCAGCTGCTTGGGGGGAAACAGGCAACTGCTTTCTCTCTGGGTGCTTGGGGGTTTGGCTAGAGTGTGGAAATGGAGAATTCATTCCTGGGGACATGATGCAAATGTTTGCCAGTGTTCATTGGAACTTTTCTTGAGAAAACCGTTTCTGTAGAGGAGATCTTTCTGGCTGCAAGACTGGCTAGGGCTAGACTGCTGGTATGAAATACCCAGTGCTCCCTGTGGAGAAGTGTGCTTGTTCCCAGCTGGCACCAGCTACCAGCCTTTAGGACCCAGGCTAGCACAGTGTGCAGGATATCCTCAAACCTGCACAGCTGCTTGGAGGCATGCTCTGAAGACCATATTGACAGAGGGCTCTGCCTGCTTTATCCCCCCAGGTCTGGCTACCAGGCTGCTGGGGACAGTGCAGGAGCATCATTGTATTGAAGTTGCCAGCAGACCAGGGTGTAGCAGAGGGCTTGGACAGGGACTCGGTGGTGGGGATTAGGTCCCTGTGACATCTTTCATTGGCTTTTGGACTCTGAAAGGCATTGCACAGGAATTACCAGTTTTGTTCTCATGTTTCAAAGTTTGGTATGTACAAGCAGAAAAATGGTCTGAGGGGAACTTCCCACTTTGTCCTAATTAGGTCCTCAGAGTACTGAGCTTTTCCTCCCTTCTGTTCGGGTGGGTGAGGAATGAGCAGGAGTCACACTGCACAGTGTCTGGAAGAAGCCCTATGTGGCAATCTTGTCCCTTGCTGAAAGCAGCAGCTGAGATGTTTCAGTAGGATTTCACCCTTCTCCCTACTAGTTACCAAGGCTTCCTTGGACCAGATAAGCATGTGGCTTGTAAAGGATCCCTTGACTCTTTTGCTGTGGGGCCACACTCACTCTAGCAGATCTCCTTTTCCCATATCCAGCTCCACTTGCCTGCCAACATCCAGGATGGCTGCACAGATGTCTCATGGCATTTATCCAACACATTTAGCCTGCTACACCTTCCCATTCTCCAGCCCATGGGAAAAAGAAACAACAAAAAATAGGCTGTTAGAAGGATGGAAAGGACTAAGCTGGAGTTTGCTGACCTCTTTCATCCCCTTGGAAGGAGTCTGAAGGGGGTGTGCTTGTCCTTTGCTCTTGCTCTGTGTCTTAGCACAGCAAGAGCTGACACTGGATCTGCTCTTATTTGCATACACTACATTTCCAGGATGTCTATGCACTTAAGGACAATGCATCCGTACAAAACATCTGATTTCTGTCTGCCTGAGGCAGCAGCTCCTCTCCTGGAACCAGTTTTCCATCCACTCTCTTGGTGTTACCACCAGCAACACAGATGAGTGCACAGAGACAAGATCTCTGCAGTCAGAGGTGACTGACCTCAATACTGCACTAGGTCTTGCAGCAAAGAGCTGAGTGGGGAAAACAAGGGGCTGGGCTTAAGTCCAAAGCCTGGACCTGTGGACTTCTGGTTACCTTCCTGCCCTTCGTGTGCTTGAATAAGATCTAAAAGAAGCCTTGCTCTGTGCTTCTGAGGATGAAGGTATTGCTTACAGACTGCTTTCTTACAGATTCTTCTTACAGATCTTACAGACTTCTTACAGATTTCTTCTTAATCTTCTTGAAGGTGGGCATAGTATTAGTCTTTTCAACCAGCCCTTTCCCACCTGCCATGATACACCACTGTGACTGACAGCAGCTTCATTCGCAACCACCTATAGCTCCTATAGGTGAGTGCCATCCCTTCTAGTGAATAAAAGTATGTCCAATTTATCTAAGCAATCCTTAAGCCCCATGTTTGGCCCTCCCATCTCCTTCCCAAATACTGCTGGTGAATGCAGAGATCTGGGAGCAGGCTTTGCCTGTGTGTGATGTTAAAAATATCCACTGATCATTGAAGTCTTTTCCATGATGTTCAGCACCATGCTGTCTCCCCTATCCGTCAGTAAACGTGCATTTTCCTCAACTTCTGGCATGCCTATAGAGTCCCATCATACTACCCTTGATGATACTCTAGCCTGAGCTGTAAGTGGTCTTAGACCTGCTTGGTACCACCTCTAAGCATCCAATCAAGCACTGTTTACTAAATTATTTTGATGTCTATTTTATTTCCCATTCGTATATCCATGGGATTTGGTTTGGTTTGGGTTTTTTGTTTTGTTTTGTTTTTTTGCATTTTAGTGAAAGAAGCTCCTTTTATTTTAGTCAAGAGGGATTTCTAGTGAAATTCTCTGTCTTCCTGCAGAAGGAAAAGCTTGGGAAATTCAGGATGGACACTGTGAGAAACCCCCAGGAGAGTGGTGCAGCCCTGGGACAGCATACAAATGTATCAGGGGGTCTCCATCCTTGAGAGGTTTCAAGGGTTAGTCAGCGGTTCCCCTGCTGTCTGACCAATACAGCAACAAAGCAGCCCATCTGGTGCATCAAGCCAGAGCCAGTGGAGCAGCAGGAGAACCCAGTCCCTGTGCAAAAGGACACTGATGCTTTGGTGGCCAGGAACTAGGGCCATGGATGACGCCAGCAAGCCTGGGGAAGGCTGCAGGACACTGACAGGGAAAGAGCATGGAACAAAATACTTGCCTATGCTTTCCAAACCCACTTTACACTGTGTATCAAAAGTCAAAACTAAGCATGGTACTTACCACTGTGAGCATCTGCACAGCTGCAAGAGAGAAAGGGAAGAGCTGCGAAGCTTTCCACACATGGGTCCAACTCATCCAGAGCTGGCACAGGGACACTGAGCCCTTATCTGAGAGCATTTCTTCCAGGCATCTGTGAGGCTCTGGCTGCTGGCACGTAGAACATTACAAAAGAGCTCACTGGCTGGCGTTTCTTACATCCTCCAGCTTTCTCTTGAGAGGGAGAGAAACATCTTGGTCCAAAAATGCAAAACATTGGCAGACTCCCATGTGAAACAGAGACAGGCTGAAAAGTCATTCCTCTAGCAGCACCCCACCTATCAAATGTCCCCATTTTCTTTTGCCAAATCACAACCTGCAACAGAAAAACATCTCACTTGAAACAAAATAAAATAAGTTATCATCACTATACCTCTTTCCCATGGGATTTAGTGGCCATTCTAAGGGAAGTGCACTGACAAGTTTTCACAAGGATGATCAGTGCTAATGAAAGCGGTCTGGGATCACAGCATCACTCCAGGGGCAGGATATGCTCCAGCAGCCTGGGAGGAGACATCTCTGCAGCATAACTATTGTCCTCCCAATTTCCAGACTTACTGTTTGAGATATATGGGCCCAATGAAGAGTGTGACATGCCAGAGAAGAGACCAGAAGTGGAGAAAATCAGCTTTGAAGGGAAAAGACATTATTTTTTTCTGTTGGTGGTCCAATTTGTTTGCCTTTCCAACTGCAGTACAAGCAGGACAGGTGTGTTCTTACAAAGGAGGCAGCTGCCTGGGAATTGGGGTCAACATGCAGTTCTTGCATCTAGTCACTAAGCATCAATGCCTGGGGACATGCTTGAGATAAAAAAGTGCAAGGCTGTGTAAGGACATCAGTGTCACAGGTGAGATGGGGTGTGGAGATGAAACAAACTCCACAGATGCAACTGTGTTCTCAGAATGTCTGAGCCTTGCCTGTTTCAGGGAGAAAACATCCCCCACCTGTATCTGTACAACTCAATTTTTCACTAAGCTACTAAAATTTTGCGCAGTGTATTTTCCAGACCTGGGCATTTTTTCAAAGCTTGATCTAAGCAGGAGTCTCACTATGGAGCTTGAAGCTGAGGTGCCTCTGGGTTGGGTGCCTCTGGAGCAAGAGGACAGGGAAGACTACAGCTCCCACCTCACCTGGACAAACCCCTGAGTGACCTAATGTAAATTCAGATATACACCAGCCTTGAGCAACGGGATTGAGCAAGAGCCCTCCAGAGATCTTTCCCTGCCTAAAATCATCCTTCCCGAATCATTCTAAAACATCATCATTCCCTTAGAAAACACAGTTGCTGAGGCAGCAATTGACTGTGATTTGGTTACCTGTAACTTTCATGAACATCGTGGTACTTCTCAGCAGGAATCCTATAGAAACGAGGTCGCAACATGCCTTCTTGATATAATGAAGATTGCCCAGACAACACAGGGAACAGGAGTGAAATTGGGATTGCTCAGGGAGATCCACCTAGCAGTCCTCAAAGCTGTGTTCTGAACTGAGAGTTTCTGGTGTATAAGAATTCAGGTGGTGTCAAACTGGTGAGGGTACAAATGCTTAACAACTAAAAGGCAGCTGAATACCAGAATCAGTGGTAGCAGCTGCAAACTGCAGGGCTGTACCCAGCTGATGTGTCATTCTGCCTAGGAGTTTGTCCTCTACAAAATTAGGTGCTCTGAAAATCAGTGTGTCTAAAACACTGACGCTGGGATACCTGTGAAGCATTTTTCTAAGGTCCCACAGGTGCTAGATAATGCTGCCCAAAATCTTGATTAAACACGTTGAGATGATACATTATAAAGCTTCACCGATGATTGGAGCATTAGCTATGAGAAATGTGCATAAAACTCCATTCTGAGACACACTCGTAGCACCATGCACCAGCCTGTGTGACAATGGCAGCTCAAAAGGGTTTTGTCATGGTTTGCAACCAGACAGATGATGAGAAACTCCATCATTGGAGATGTTCAGATGCCATACGGACATAGCTCTAGGTGGCCCTGCTTCAGCAGGGGGTTGAACCAGACAGCCTGCAGAGGTCCCTTCCATCCTCAGCTGCTCTGTAGCTGCATGTGGTCACCAGAAGAGTCGGGCTGCATGGAGCAGGGGCACTCACAGCCCCATGGTCATGCTGCAGCAGTAATTCTGGGGACAGAAACCCTCAGAAACACACCGCATTCAGCATCCTGGGACTTCTTCAAGGTGTCTGAGTTTCTAGATAGCTCTTACCCCTTGTCCTCCACCCCTCTTGCTGCACAGCACTAGCAGGTGTTGCTTTCCCATGCTTCAGCAGGTGCCTGACCCTGTTGCTCAGACCTGTTTCTCATTGCTCAGCTGCTGCTGTTTTTCTTCAGTATACTTAACACAGGCTTTCCCCAGCTTTTGAGGCTCCACACCTAATCAACCACCAGCAGGTTATTTGTAGTCCTAGAGTCTCTGCTTTTGACCTGTTACAAAATTTTCAAGGGCTCTACTGCTATCACACTTACATTGCACATTAATAACAAGCAACACCTGGTACCACAGGCCAGTTCAAATGTCAGGCACTCATGACAAGCTGGCAACAAGTATGACAGGCCAGGCCAAGGTCCTGGTGCAGTGAGCATCCACTCTTTTAGTGCAAGGACTGGGGCTGTTACCAGCAGCAGCAATGTCTCTCCTGATGGAGCCCCAGGTGACAGCAGCAGATGGTAGAAAAGCAAATCAGAAGACTCCAAGCACCACGAAAATGTTGGCCCAAGCTTATCTTGAAACACTGCAGCAAAACTCACTGTGGGACCCTAAGGGAAGGGAGAATATTTAATTTGAAACTAATCTGATTTCCTCACTGCCACCCCCTACATCCTCTTACTCACAAGGATGTCCAAGATGGGAGCATCCAAGTGGGCTGTCCAGGAAGCAAGCATCAAAATGCAAGCAGTCTGTCCAAGGACACATAACAGCACTGTAGAGTAAAAGGAACATTCACTACTGAGGTTTTACCATGGTTCCTGGGTTGTTCCTCAGGAACTGTGTGCTGCTTTTGAGTATTGCCTTTTTGTAACCTTTAGGAGCTGATGGCTGTCATGGTCTCCTATCTCTCCATCCTATTCCTCTTCTGGGAACCATTAGGATACACTCACTGCTTTCTGTTTCTTTATCAGGATACTTTATGTCTCCTACCCTGTACCCCGTGTTCCAAACACTGTTTTTAATGGCTTCAGTATAGCCTGCTTTAGCTTGTCATGTATTTGAGACCATCCCTGGATTTGGGGTGAACTGGAAAGCAATAGGATTCCTGTAATCATCTAACGCAGGTGTTCATGTCCATGGCTGCCCTCTCTGCAGCTGCTCCTGCCACTTGTTCCTGCAGGTGTTCCCATGCCCACACACTCTTCATCCACACCAGTCAGTGTTTTAATTGCAGTACCTTGCAGAAGAAGAAAATACTGTCACAGTATTTCCATAAAGATAAAAGAAGTAAGTAATGGAAGAGTTGGCCACTTATACAAACATCAGTCGGGCACTTGGGATCAACAAAGAGGCTGAAAACTGCTGCTGAAGCAACCTGTGAGGCACAGCATTGTCAAACAAATTTGGTTTATTCCATTTTTCTTCCCTGGAATACAAACAAATAAAACAAAAAAACCAACCAACCAAAACAAACAAACAAACAAACAAAAACAACAACAAAAAAACAAAACCAACCACAAACAAACACCATTACTCAAAAAAAGAAAAAAAAAATCCCACACACAAAAATAAACCCAACAAACAAACAAAAAAAGAAGCACAGGATTATTGCTTCAATCCAATAAAGGGACCAGTGTTTCTGTTACATAATCGTATTTCCTCAAAGCATTTTGATTTGCTATCACCTAATGCTTTGGTAAGACCCATGCCTTATGCAAAAGAAACAAGGCTTAAAAAGTGGTTATGTGACCTTTCAAATAATAGCTGTTACGAAACCTTTATCAAGTTTGCAGATGGCAGAAGCATGCTGGTGTATTAAATAATGTCTCTCTGTTACAGGAGGCTCTGGGTCTAAATAAATCATACAGCCTCATGAAATTCACTTTATTAAATATATTACAGAAGTGTAACTGGAGGCCACTAATGACAGATGTGAGAACTGCCTTGAAAAGCAGTGTTGTAGGGAGGCTGAAGTGTATCTGTGGGTAACACCATGAGCTCTTTGTGCTGCAGTTAACAGGGACAATGCAACCTCCAGCTCTAAGCAAGTGGGTAACAGCATCAGAAACAGCGGTATCTTGCTTCTGTGCATAGCCCTGGCAGGAAAAGCACCCAGCTGCTGCCTGCATTTCCAGTGGAACAAGAAAACATGCATATCCAAAGAGGCTGCAGAAATGATCAAGGAGTGCTACAGCAGAAAGATTACTTTGTGCCACACATCCGAGAAGAGAAAGTGTCCCTGAGCCCTGTTCAGAGGTACAGTACAGCAAAAGGGAAGGCTCTGATAGTTCCCTCGGGCCTTCAGTCTTTCCATCGATAATGTCTCTGCTTTGCTGCTTTATTTTTTTATTCCTCGATAGTGGGTATGTATCTGGGGAGGAGGCATCAACAATTCTGAAGGTAAATTCTGAGGCTTTTCCTGGCTAACTGCTTTTTGTGTTTTAAATCCTAAAAATTGTGTTATCAGAGCTAAAAGCATTGAGCAAGTATGGCACTGCAGTGTGACAGACCAGTGTGTGCAGGATGCCCAACATGCACAGGGTGGACAAGCAAAGCTGAGCACACCTGCAAGCTGGGGTAGACCTGCACATCTGAAGCTGGTCCTTTGGGTAAACGATTTCACCACAAAGGGCTGAAATTTTAATTCCTAATCTTTTCTGCACAGACTCTTTGTTGGTAGATATCAACAGCCAGGGCACACCCTTCATTTCTGGGTGCACAGCATGAGCCCTGTGACTTGACTGTGTTGGGAACAGCCACATGAATGCCTTGCAGCCACCTGCCTAAGCGCTCTATCTCCATCTTCCCTTCTGCAGGTTGTCCAGCCAGGGGATCTATTTTCTCTTAACATTGATTTGTCAAGCCAGAGATGCACATAGTCCTGGGAGAACAACCTCAGCTCTGCCAAATACCTTATGGCCTGTCAGCAAGAGAAGCCTCTCTGCAAGCATCAGGTGTGAAAGCCCCAGTGTGGGATTAGCAAAAGTGGATGCAGACATCTGATTTTAGGAAACAAGTTCTTCCTGACCTCTAAGCTAAGAGCAATGCAGCTTTTTCTCTGTCACTGGAGGGAGGGGACTAGACCCCAGACCTCAGATCTTTTCCATCAGAACATTTATACAAGGCCTTCAGCAGTCTGCCAAAGGAGTGCCACATGGCCAGATAGATATTAAACAGAGATAGTCCCCAAGGGGAGCAGCGATGAGGACTGGGGAATCTTGGCGGCCAAATGCAACACAGTTCAGTACAGGGAGGAAAGCAGATAAGCCCCCAAAAATGCTTCTGGGGGAACAGGGCAGGACAGATGCACAGCTCTCTGAGATGCCTGAAACCCCCAAGTGCTCTTAATGAAACAGCCTTGTGAACAAAAAGGCAGAGGAAAGCCCTGCAGACAGCTGCTGAGGAGAAGAGCTGAAGTGGCTCATATGCAGTGGGGAGCAGGGATAGATGCTACCCCACTGCCCCGACCTCTCTGGTGTATTTGTTCATTCCCTGCACGTGCCTCAGAGCTGCCTCCCCAGCCCCCACCAGCAGAGCTGATGCTAATGCAGACCAGCCGTTTGGGGCTGCAGAGTCCCATCTTAAACTAGTTGGAGACAGAGAAGCCTGTTTGGTGCAGCTGTCAAGTCGACCAACTTCTTATCTCTGTTGTGATTGTTTCCTCTCTCCTGCTGCATTCCTCAAATAGCAACATTTGTTTTGGAAATTCCTCTGCCAACATTTTCAGGATGGAAATGTGTAAGGATGAAGGATGAAGACAGAGGTTGTGCTTGCCCTGGTCCTGTGTGACAGGCTGCCTGTGTTTACTCATGTTGCACCCACCATAGTGGCTGGGAGAAGCAATGCCCCATCTCCATGGTGGCTAAGCATGTGGTTTATGTTGTCTCATCACTTACAGTTAGTCCCTCCATGGTTCATCACTTCGCTGCACAGCAGTGGTAGCATGACAGAGGATCCCAGTCCCTGCAACCCTCAACCCCTGCCCTAGCTTCTGGACTGTACAAGCCAATGGAGAAAGTGCTTCCTATGTCAGAAGGATTGCAGCTCAGCAGAATAGATCTGGCAGCAGCACTGCCAAGCCCCTCAGCATGTTTTAGCATGTTTTTCTCTCTCTGGTGGCCTCCATACTCTATGTTGTGTTATTGCCCACTAAGACAGTTGTAGCTGTGACAGCTGAGGAAAGCCATGAGGAAAACCTTCTCCCTAGGAAGAAATTCTTCACTGAGAGAGTGGTGAGGCACTGGAACAGGCTGCCCAGGGAGGTAGTGGAGTCATCATCCCTGGAGGTGTTTAAAAAACGAGTGGATGTAGCACTTGAGGCTATGGTCTAATGGATAGAGAGATGTTAGGAAGAAGGTTGGACTCAATGATCCTAGAGGTCCTTTCCAATCCTAATGATTCTATGATTATATCACAGATTAATCTGTAAGCATGGGTGTTTTGGAGGGCAGCTGTTGATGAAGGGGCTCCTGACCTGTGTTTGAGCACGATGAAAGGAAGGCTAGTCTTTGGGCTGAAAACTGCATCCTGGGAAGTAAATAATCAAGGGAGGCAAAGGGGCTGAGCCATGTTTGTATGCTTTTTACCCCTGCTTGGTGTCCCAGCCCCCTTGAGAGATGTAAAATGAGTACATAGGGTACACCCTGACCTAAAGAGGACTCTGTGGAGGAAAAGGTTGTTGGCACCAAACTGAGCAGCTGTACTCTTAACCTTAGCCTGATACCAGCAGTACCTTGCCTGACTAGAGAGCAGATCAGTGTTAAAGATCGGGACTCATCTGCCACGTGTTGGGGGATCAGAAGACACTTGAATGTGCTCATGGACAGGACAGAGTGATGCCACAGCATATACAAAACACCTTCCTGTCTCTGAAACCCTGGGCAGGCTGAAGGAGGGAGATCCAGGTCCGTCAATATGCACATGCAATGAATGCACAACCCTTGCCAGGGGAAACCATGCAGGTGTCTATATGCCACTCAGCCTGGAGGCACTGCTGCCAGAACCCCCATATCTGCCTGCTACAAAGCTGTGTTGCTTCCAGCAATCTATGGGCTTTTTCTTCAGTCACAGAGGCACTCCATCCACCAGAAAGGTCTTTACAGTAAGTGGGCAAATCCTTTGAACTGCAGACCAATGTCAGTGAGTGACCAAAAGGAGGAGGGACAGAGCCTGCAGGGAGTCCAAAAAGCCAGGCAGCATGCGGATGGCTCAGAGGCTGAAAACCCTTGGTCATGGCCACGGTCATCTGCCCAAATATTGCATTGTGCTGTGGGTCCACACTGTCTGGAACAACATCTGTGTTTATCTTACCCTGGATCTACCATGCCTGTCAAAAAATCATCCTGAGGATCATGTATGTCTCTGTTCATGTATGCATTTCTGCAAGGTCCTAGAATATAAAAAAGCAGCAGAGAAATTGTGCAGGGTCAAACTCCCACACAGGAGGTTTCATAGAAGAGAAACGAGACCCCGCAGAACAACAAAATCCTATGGCAGAGAAAGCCTGAGTTACAACATCTTTTGGGCAGCCTCCAGGAAATAAATTAGCCTGATTTCACTGCAAACACAGATTTACAAACATATTGCGAGAGAGCTGATAAATCTAGGGAGCTGTGGCTCTACTAGGAGAGTAGCTCAGGCTGTTGTGGCCCCAAGGGTAGGCTCTGCTGTTGTTTGGGACAGATATCCTCTATGGCAGAAGGAACAAGGAGACTGCTTGTAGGTTACAGGAGTTTAAAGCAGTTTGGCCACAGATTTGGACACAGATAAATGGGAAGCCAGCAGGCTGAGTGCAATGGTCCCTGAAAAGCAAGGTGCCAATGCATTCATAACAGAGAGGGGCAGGCACCACATGGTCAAAAAGGGTGGCATGGGATGGGGGGTAGCAATGCCTTGGAGGATGGATGCAGGACAGGTTTTTCCACCTTGCACTTCATGTGAGCTGGATCCTGCTAGCAATCCTGTGATGTATTGCAACAGAACCTTTCTTAGAGGAGTTTAGTGTTTCAAGCACAGCTTCCTTCCAGCACACCGGTGTTTACACAGCATTGACTGGTCTCAAAACAGCACTTAAAGAACCACTGGGGGACTTCCCCACATCTTCACAGTGCCCTTTGTCACCCAGACCTGCTGCCCAGGTGGGAACAATGAACTGGTAATCTGAGTCTGTTCAAGCAGTCTGTGGCTGGAGACTGAATGCTTTCAGACCCCCATCAGAAGAAAACATATTTTACCACACACATAAGACTGAAGCCTACCTTGGATGCCAGAAAGACTGACAGCACTTGCATGACTAGGGATGTTATGCCTTTCCTGGCTCAGCAACAGAGAATAGCCTCCCCTTTTCTCATTGGCTTGTCTTTGGTTTCTTGAATGTCCTGAGCAGAGACACCAAATCTCTTCTGGCACCCAAACCCAGCACCATGACTGCTGAGGATACTCGCTGGTTACACAATCTGGGCAGGGGCTGCTGAGCATGGGTAGTTGCGTGCCTGGTGAAGTCCTGCCTTTCCATCAAGACTTTCTCCTGACCACCCTGTTTCCTTACTATAAGCAAATGTTCACAGGCCAGGACTGTGTGATGATCTGCTTGTTGCTTTTATGCCCTCTGGTTCACACAGAATCAGAAGCTAAAGTTTGCATCACTGCTGCTCACAATATTTTGCATGTCCTTGACTCATGCAAAGAAGGCCTGAGCTGCAGTGGGTGTCACGGTTTAGGGTCAGGGTGGCCCCTTAGACCTATAACAGACACTCTCTGTTAACCCCCCTCCCTCCCCAAAGG
>JANIJG010023522.1:0-11508 GCA_024611175.1 Megaceryle torquata
TCCCTCCACCACCTCTGTGGCTCTGCGCTGGACTCTCTCCAGCAGCTCCCTGTCCTTCTGGAACTGAGGGGCCCAGAACTGGACACAACACTCCAGATGTGGCCTCACCAGGGCAGAGTAGAGGAGGAGAACCTCTCTCCACCCACTAACCACAGCCCTTCTAATCCACCCCAGGGTGCCACTGGCCTTGCTGGCCACAAGGGCCCATGGCTGCTTAGTTGCTCCTCTGCCAGAGCAGATAATGATGGAGTTAATTATAATAATAGTTTTTATTTATATCACACCTTTAAGACTGAAAATTAAATCTCTGCACAATCCATAGATGTGCTGGGCAGGGAACAACCCACCCAGGTGCTCCTGGCAGTGGGGCAGAAAGCTGTTGCTGGGGATGGGGACAGCAACAGCCCAGGCAGCTGGGTGCCCCCCACCCCTCACCCAGCTCCAGCAGGAGCCTGAGCTGCGGGTTAGGCTCTGCACCATTTGCATGAGAAAGGCACACAACCCCTGAACAGCCCAGCTATTGTCTCCTCCCAGGGCCCATCAAGGGGAAAGCACAGAATTGAAAACCTGGCCCTGAATGAAAGGGCAGAAGTGGCAGCTGTCCCAGACACCCCGGCACGGAGAGGCCAGCCCAGTCCCCATGGTGAGCCTGCAAAAATCCCCGCTGGTTTTCCGACATCCAGGATGCTCCAGAGCTGCGATTTCCTCTGCAGATGCAACAAGAGGGGCACAGAATCACCCTTAAAATACTTCCCACTGTTAGAAAAGGAGAAAAATCAGCCCAGAGAAACAATGGCAGGGTTTACAGTGGAGGAACACTGCAGAGCAGTCAACAGCCCCAAAGGTCATGCCCATTATCCTACTGGTGACAGACTAGGAAGGAAATTTTTCTTCTGTGGTCCTTGTACTCAGCTGAGCTCAACCATACAGCTCAACAGTCCAGCCAACACTGGTGGGAACAGGCTGGTCACAGACCCAGCAGAGGAGCTGCCCAACTGAGCACACCACAGACCCAGATCTCCCTTTGCAAGCCTGTGCTGACATCACTCGTGTTCTCTGCAGCCCCTGTGCCCACGGCCACCTCCACCTCCTGCGTGGCCCTCGACAGGACTCCAAGCAGCAGATCTCCCCGAGGCTTCTGCCAGTGCATCCTGCTTGCGAGAGCCCCAAGACACCCCCTCCTGCAAGGTGCCCCTGTCAGAGGCAGGGAGCTGAACCCCCCAGAGCCCAGGAACAGGCATCTCCACAGCAAAGGAGTGAGATGAGCTCTCACTTAAGAGGAACCATGTGTGGTAAAGCCACAGACATGGGTGCCTGCCTTGAAGATTTGAGTTGCCTTTATAAAGGCAGAAGGCAACATTTGAAGAGCAATAGCTCAGTGCACCTGGCACAGGACAGACCAGAATATGCAAATACCCCCTTCATTCCCTGCATCCTAAGTGCTTAGGGGCTTTATAAGCAGGAGACCAGGAAATCGGCCATCGCAGCCCCCCAGACTGCAGGAGCTGCACAACGATCTGAACCATCGGTTCAGAGACTGACTTCATCCTCCCAGTGTGACATCAGACCATCTCTCATGAAAGAGAATCACAAGGTTGTGCGTTTTTTGTTTGAAGATTGACAAACTGCAGCAATATTCCTGAGCGCCCTGCAGGTCCCTGCTCAGCTGGGGCTCAGAGGCAGGTTAAGGATCCCTGACTTTGCCTGGCTGATTATTGTCTGGAAGGGAAGCATAATGCAGATCCCACTGATAAAAAACACATCTTTCTGACACTAACACGGTGCTCATTAGAGTCCAGCCCAGAAGAGTGACAAATGGCAGGGACTGGAATTAAAGCACTGGTGACAGACTCAGAGACACTGGGAACAATAGGCTCTGGCAGCAGCACGGTCCAAAGCCCAGACCTGACAACTCTGGGATCACAATTACAAAAGCAGCAGCAATGAGTAACCGGAGATTAAAGCAAGTTGAGCTAAGAGCAAAGCAGACCTGGGGAAACAGAGGCAAACGGAGCTGCCATCGTGCCAGCTTCACTCCGTGGCAAAGACCTGGCTGTCTGAGCACAAAATGCCAGACTGAGAAACAAGTACCACTCCTCCTGCCAGCACCAGGGTTCTCTGTGCTGCTTCGCCTGCCAGTACCAGTCCCCTTACCAGCACCACCACTCCTTCCAGTACCACGGTGCCCTGGCTCTGCCCACAGCCACCGCACAGCCCGCTGTGGTTTCTCACTGGGTGGCCATCCCCAGCACAGCCCAAGAGGCAGAGCTTTTACCAGCACATCCCCTGCAGCTTCTCCCAGGATCCCCTTCAACTGCAGGCTTTGCCAGGAAAGGAGATCCCACCATCCTTCCAGGCAAGGTCTCAGAAAGGCTTTGCACAAGTGAAGGTCTCAATTTGTTCTTCAGAAGTTAGCGGGTGTGACAGAGCCTCATGAGGGGGAAGGCTCCAACTCCCTGCCCTCCACGGGCAGCAAGGTCAGGCTCAGAAAGTTGTTTTGAGATGATGAAGCCCTGGCTGCCAGAGAGAAGGTTGGCAAAACAAGGAGAGACAAGGCAGCCCACCAAAGCTGGAGGGAGACAGAAAGCAGCAGAGGGAACTGCTGACCACTGCTGCAGCTACCCCTAGTCCAGCCCTCCAAGAGACCCTGGACACAGCGTGGCTGTTGGCCCCAGCACTTTTACCAGCTGCTCTCCTGGCTGGACCATGACATTTCTCTCTTGTTCAACACGCCTGCAAACCTCTGAAGTGTAGGAAAGGAGGAAACTGTTCCATATCCCAGAACAAGCAGTCGTCTGGAAAGCCTATGACAGAAACAACAGTGAATCAGCTTGGACAATTAACCTCTGCTCTTCGTTCTTCAGATGCACGTACAAAAATAAGTAAATTACTAAACAGCCCAGCTGGGGTACCTTCAGGACAGACATGATCAGGATGAAGGGAATGGTATTTGCATAAATTGAGGTGGCATTTCCGAGGCCTTCTCCAGATCTTATTACTGGAAACCTGTCACTCAGGAGGAGGCTGTTTGGCTGGATTTACCAGCAGAGGAATTCTCAGCTCAGGCAGGCACATGGTGCTTCTGCCTTTTGCAGATCCTGTGCCCTGTCTCACACATGCAGCTCACGGAGGGTCAGAGGAGCTTGCTCAGATGCAAACTTCCCTTGCAATTGGGAGGGAGCTCTGGAGGCACCTCATAGAGGTGCCAGCTGGCACCACTGAGCGTGTGGGGTGGGAGGGCTAGGGTTGCAGAGGCAACTCGAGTAGCTCATCCAGGCTTCTCACAAGCATGCTGGAAATCATGCCTGTGGCAGCTGATGAGGGAGACAAATAGGAGCCAGAAGTCGCATCTTGGCACTCTTGCCATGTCACAAGGGCAGTTGGCATCGCCACAACCTGCCCGTCATCCTTGCTATGGGGTACAACAAGAACTAGGAGTGGCAACAGGTTCCCAGAACACAGCCAGCGCATGCTCTGGCTTTGGGGAACACGTCCGAGGGCTGAACAAACCCAATTACCTTTATGCAATGTTGCACATTTCAGGTTTGATGTGCATAAGCAGCAGATTTCTCCCTGACTGCTCAGCTCCCAGATAAGGTTTCTCCCTACAGGGAAGGCTGGGTCTTAAACTTGTGAAGTTTAATCAAGTGGAGATATTATCTTCAGAATCTGGGGCAAAAGGAAAGCTGCATCCGTGTTCTCACCACGTGCACGGGGCACACGATGCCTGGCTCCTTCCACAAAACCTCCTGCCATCCCCCACCAGCTGTCCTGAATGACACTAGCAGTGCTTGGTGGGGCAAGAGGGACATCCTTGGCACCACGCTGGGTGAGAGCTATTAGAAAGGCAAGCCATCACTGGCCAAGGATGGGGCAGGACTGCTCTGCTCCAGGGAGTTTCTGTGGGTTTAGGTGACTGCCTCGATACAGAGCTTCCACTTGCCCTAAACAGGTGTTAAAGCAACATTCAAACAGCATCAGGAGGTGCCACAGAGCAGTCAGGCTGACAGAAGAAATGGGGAGAGCAGAGAAGTGTTGTCCTTGCCCACTGGAGAGAGCAGATGATGACCATGCTGGGGGAAAGGGGTCTGCATCAGAGCCAGGAGCAAACTCACAGCACAAAAAGCCCTTCCTTCCTTAGGAGGTCACAGCAACCAACTCCAACCTCCATCCTGCACCACACAGCATCGCAGCACTTCCACAGCCATGCCCAGCCCAGCAAGATGACCCTCACAGGGACTGTCATGTCATGTCTTCTCAGGTCCATCCCACTCCAGCATAAGCATTTCTGCTGCTGGTTTTGCTTCAACTCTTTAAACTTCTGTCCGACTGGTTACTGACCTGCCTGAGAATGTGACCCAGCTGCACATATTTTTGGGCTTAACTATGTATTTGTGCTGAGGCAGAACACAAGTATGCTGGTTTCTGGCTCCCAGCCTCATCAGGGAGCATGGGAGGAGCTATTTTGGTATGGAAAGGGCAGCTCCACATTTTTTTCTCTGCCTCAAAGTGCAAGTGGCATTGAACTCTTCCCAAGCCAGAACTTGCTCTTGCACTTCTGAAGAGGCAGCCATGGCAATCCTGGAGCAGCACACTGGGAATCCAGGCACAGACAGCCTCAGCATCCATGGAGATGCCATCACTAAACTCGGCCCTTTTCAGCTCTCTAATCTCATCAACATTCCTCAGTAGTTCCCCTGAAGAAGGATCTGTTATTGCAGCCTGTAGGTTCCCACACAGGCCATACCAAGGCAGCCTGTTTGCTGAGGACAGGCAAAGAGGGAGGCGAGGGGGGATTTGCAACTCAGTGTTATTCTTGTCTTGAAAGCACACCTGCTTAAAAGAGGGGTGGGCAAAGCAGCACTGCTGAACCCATGGGCACTGATCTTTGTAATGTCGGGTCACACTGCAGGTCTCAGCAGTGCTGCATCCTGCTGGTCTGCAAAGGACAGAAAAGTCCTCTCCAGCAGCTTTCCAAGATGGAAATCATGTGCACGGTGTGGTGCCAGGTCTGAGCCTCCCCCCGAATCACTGGCACAGATGCCCTGACCAGAAATGGGCAGCTCCACTCTGCACCAGGATCTGCATCGGCAAAAGATGCACCAAGCAGATAAACAGCCTCGGGTCAGATCGCTGTGCTGCCTGCCTGCACTCAGAGCCCACCGACACAGAAGGCAGGCAGAGCCTCCTGGCACAAAGGGGGTGTGAACCAAGCAAAGAACTGAGCCCAGGCTGCCAGGCAGAGTAGCCTCCTCCCCATTGCTACTGGAAACAAGACCAAAAAAAAAAATCCCAGCCAGGGACAGAGCAAAGCCTCAGACCTGCCAGCACAGAAGCTGTAGCACCCCAGCCTTGCTGACACCTCAGACAGCAGCGCTGCCTCAGCCCATCTCTGCCCCTGCTGGTGCCCAGTGCCAGGAAAGGGGCTCAGCAGGGCAGCAGATGGGGACACTGGGCCAGATCCACTGGCAGTGCCCAAGTCACCACAGGAATACACCGAGAGCTGGTCCTGGGGAGGAGGTCTGAGACCTGCTGAGCATCATAGTGGCTCCAGCCCAGGCACGAGACCTCCCAGAATGGGGCAGACCCACAGACAGTCCCTGGCCCCACGGGGAACACAGCTATGGCATCGCTGGGGGGAGTCTCCTTGTCTGGGGCACATCTAGTGGTGATCGCTCTCCCTCTCACGCCTCCGAAGCACAGAAATGAAACTCACCTGCTCTTAGCAAAGCGTTGCCAGGGATCACAAAGCCACCTGCCCTTCCTCCGCCTGGCCACAAGGAAGAAAACTCTTCCAGATGGGTCTGGGAGGCACCCAGCCCTTTGGGAACAGCACTCCCAGGCCATCAGGCATCCTGTCAAACAGGAGTTTCCCCTCGACACCAGCTACCAACATGCAGAGGAGCTGCTGAACAGGCAACAAAAAACCTCAACTTGCCAGAACGGGAGGATGAAGAGCAGCAAAGCACCATGTCCTCTGTAACAATCATGAGCAGAGGTGCCAGGGTACAGCAGCTCCCCAGAGCCCTGTCCACCCAGCATGGCAGGCAGGCAGGCTCCACACTCCTTCCTGCACACACAGAGATGTCAAACTGCTTTTTAATGGAGGCTTTAGAAAACAGCAAGTAGTGCAGGAGGGATGGGACATCCCTGCTGCGCTGTGAAACGGCACCTTCATTCTCACACTGTGCCTGGAGCTGGGACTAACTTAAGAGAAACAAACATGAAATGCAACCAGCATCTGCAGATGATGGACAAGGGGTCAAGCTCAAATTTGTTTCACTTTTCTCCCTGGCAGGTTCCTAGATCTAAGGCACTTCAGACGACGCAGAGTCTTCACATTTGCCCACCCAAGCAGCACAGATTTCATCCCAGTGAAGGATTCTCAGTGCTGGAAACTCTCCAGAGTCACTCTCCAGCCTCAGAAAAAAAAAACCTAATCAATGGACAAAGGGTCCAAAGACATAAAGGAAATCAGAAGTTCCAATACAATTTGGGAGCCACTGAGTTTTCCATCACTTCTGACCACCCTACGGCAATGTTTCTCTAGCTAGATTTCCTGCCTGCCTGCAGCTGCTAATGCCATAGGCTGCATTTGCCACTGAGCAGGAGGAACCTGAAAGGCTCTATTTTCCAACACCCTTAAATCGGCCAGTACTACAAACCCCCAGGGAGCAAGCAACATCCTGGTTTGTACAGAGATTAGCAGTAGGACTTAAGTAGCCAGGTAGGCTGCTCTTGCCCCAACACCCATTGCTGGATGATGCTCAAGTCACCCTGCACAGCTTCCAGAGTCTCCAACCACTTTCATAATTAACTGGGGGGGGATTTAAATAATTAAATAAATTATAAACCCCCCAAAAAAAATCAAAATCAATAGTCAGTTCCTCTGTCCAGGTCTCTTCTGATTTGTGGAGGAGACTTTCTATTCAAATGATTTATCTAGGAGATGGTGAGTGTTTAAAATATAAAGGGCACACTTGACAGGAAGAGGGGAGCAGCTTCCCAGTACCTCCCTTCCCGCTCTTGTTGGGATGGAATTTATCATGAACAATAAGACCCTGCCTGTGAAGCTGCTTAAAAGACACAGGAGATAGCACAGAAACGAGGGAAAGTGCACCCCAGTGCCTGTCACTCAGCATGAGAAGGGCAATTGGCCGCTCTCAATCCCTCAGCTCAACTGGTTCAATTCACAACTGTGCAAAACTTCTTTTAGCAAAGCTTCTGTTTACAAGTGGCTCCAAAGGGTAGTGGAAATTCAACAGCAGCCTGCAGTCTACAGCTAAAAATATCAGTTTGATTACTAGGAAAAATTGCTGTGTATTGCTTTGCAGGACTATTTATTGAAGACCATGCTCCTGTGTATTTCAAATCAGGGCTGCAACAGAAGGGAATTTATCTGGAAAACTCTCTCACAAGTGGTATCTACAGTAAAGCTGTTAAGAAGGTCTTACATTTTTCATAAGGAGAAGGGAGAAAGAATCAAAGTCCATTTCCTCTTGGCTATAGAGATAAACATTAGACAAACCTATCTTTTGTTGAAAAGGGTAGAAATGAATGTGTGATGGTATCGGATGTAGGTGTCAGATATGTATACACAGCTTTAAAGACTTTTTATCATGTCCTTTTCTTTTAACATCTGTAAGATCAAAGCCAAACATTCTGGAGATTTCCTAAAGAGCAGACAATGCACTGAATGTGCTTCTGCACCCTCAAAAAGGGAAGTTTTTTCACGTCAAATGCAGACGCTCAGAGCAGCCATTCAGTGCCTAACAAAGATACCCCACCCAGTCCCTTTTTGCAGGCTGCAGAAGCCCACGGTTTGCCAACCCCCGCAGCCACAGGGTAATCAAGCTGCGGGTGTACCCAGAAGTGGCCCGGTGACACATGGCATCAGACACCCCCCCAGTCCCAGCACACCTCGATCCGGACTCACCCCCATGGGAGCAGCTCCAAGGAACCCTCTGCAGGGAAGGCCCCCAGGTCAACCAGGATGGCTTCACTGTTACCACATCTGAAGGACTTCGTGCAGACATGTCAGCAAAGCACCATCCACCAATGACTTCCACGTCGTAGCCACCGTTCTGTGCTTCAAGCACAGCTCCCAGTGAAATGCTGAGAGCCAACGCTTCATCCACAGCTCCAGCACCAGAAGCTGCCCTACGAGCCAGCATCCTTGCGGCTCACATCACAGCACACATTGTGTGGGCGAAGCAAGAGACTGGTTTTTGGGTGTCAGGGAATAAAAAGTAGCAAAACCAAGATCTCCTGAGCAGACTCAAACACATTTTACCCATTAAAGGTAGCCCAAGACCCAGTAAAGCCCCTACTCTAGGTAGGGCTGTGCTGATTGTACAGCTGTAACTTGATGGGTATAAAGTTACAGCAAGGAATTAGAATGTACAAGAGCAAAGAAATTTCTAGGTCATGTTTTAATTTATGACTGCTCTTGAACACCAAGAGGACTTAATTTGTCATAAAGGACTCCAAAAATTATGGGGAAAGAACATCCACAAGCCTGTGGTGTACGTACACCAAGAGAGCACAGCATTCAGCTGCACCATGGGTACACAGCAGTCCAAAAAGGTTCTCAGAGCTTAATTAAAAGGTGCACACGAACTTCTCTGGATGCCAATATTTTTATTAGCTCTGCATCAAGCACTTCACTTGCAAATCGCACTTCCACAGAAAGACAGCATGAAGTTTGGGAAGGGTCTCAGTGGACTGAGACAGCTGCGCCTACGGCTTCATCCTGAATCACAACTAAGGACGCAAGGAGGCAAAAAGCAAACCAAGAAATCCCAAAGAAACCCAGACGCTCTGTCGCAGAGTGATGAAAAGACAGCGCATTCCCACAGTGCATTCCTCTCCAAGGTGAGGTCTCGCATCTCAAGCTGTGCCTCGCCTCTTCCCCGTTCCTCCCCGGCCTCACCTCGCACCCCAGCGCTACTTTTGTCGTGATTCGGCTGGAAGGGGCACGTATATGGGCAGGGAAGGGGCCCCTCGACCCCGAATGAAGCGCCCAAAGGCAGCGCAGAGCCGCACCTGGGAGACGGCACCGCGCAGGCTGCGGGAGACGAGACCGGACCCGCAACCGCCCCGGGACCCGAGCGGGCGGTTCGCAGGCAACCGGAGCCGCTGCTCCAGCCCCGGCCGAAGCCCGGTCGCTCCGCGGACAGGGAGACCCTCGGTGGGAGGGACGAACCCGGCCCTGCCACCTCCCCCCGCGCAGCCCCCGGCCCACCTGAGGTGTCCCACATGTTGAGCTCGGTTCGCTGCTTGTCGATCTCGAAGCTGGCCGTGTAGTTCTCGAAAACGGTGGGCACGTAGCTCTGGGGGGACGGAGGGGAGAGCAGAGGTGAGCCCAGCCCGGCCCAGCCCGGCTCGGCCGAGCCACCCCGAGCCCACCCGCCCGCCGCCGCACCTCGGGGTAGCAATCCTTGGCGAAGACGTGAAGCAGCGCGGTCTTGCCGCACTGCGTGTCTCCCACCACCACGATCTTGCAGCGCGCCAGGTGCCCCTCCATGGTGCGGGGCCGTGCCGCCCGCGCCGCCGCTTTACCGGGACGGCTCCGGCCTGGCCGCGCCCCCGGCCCCGACGGCACCAACCAGGCGCGGAGCGGGGCCGGCGCTGGGCAGGGCCGAGCGGCCACGGCCGCCCCCGGCCGCGGCGTCGGGAGCCGCCCCCCACCCCGCACCGGCCCCGCCGCCCCCCTCGGGGCGTCCTCTCGGCGGCAGTCGCGGCTTGTGGCGAACCGCGGCTCCCCCCCGCTCCCTTCCCCGGGACGCGGCGTGATGCTCGGAGCGGAGCCTCTCCCAAAACCGGGCACGGCCCTGCCGGCGGCTGGCTCCGCCCGGCCCCCCGCCCGCCGCCCCACGGTCCCCGCTGGGCACCTCCTACCGCATGACGGCGAGGGGGGGGTCGGTCCGAAGGCCCGAGGCGACCGGAGCCTTCACCCGGCAGGCGCCCACCGGCCCCCGCCCTCCAGCACCGCGCTGCCGAGAGGTGCGGGCGGAGCGCAGCCCTAGATGGGAGGAAAGGCGAGAACCCGCAGCCCCTTGTCTGTCCCCGCGTGGGAGATGCCCCTTTCCCACCGGGGTCTTCCTGCCCTGGCACTGCTACAGGAACAGGTCTTGTTCCCCGCGGGAATTCGGCAGAAACGGGAACACGCAGCCAGCGTTTTAGGCAGGTCTGCGCGAGTTTTGGGATTCCCGTATCTCCCATGTCCAGTTAAACTGGCGAGAGCAGGACGCTGCACCACCTCAGGCCTGGCTGCAAAGAGGGCAGCAGCGTCTGTTCCCATTCCTCCCCCAGTACAGGCAGTGCAGCTATAAATTGCAGGCAGTGATTTTAATTAGCAGAACTATTGGCAAAGGACCGGCTCCTCTACCGCTAATATTTTGCTGGCCACACTGCAGAAGGATTTCCGTAATGGCAAACTTTCATTTGTCAAAGACAAGCTGTCTGTCACAAAACACAGCAAAAATAGAGGCAATGAAGACAAAGCCAGTCTGAAGAAGTGGAAATTAACATGTCTTGGCAGTGAAACAGGATTTATTAATGGGCTGAGGGGGCAGTTTGTTTTTGCCGAAATTGCAGTCATTTTTTCACGTATAAATATTGGTGCTGTGCATGAAGTCTGGATGAGTAAAGAACAGAGCCTTGGGGTGGAAGGCAGGGTAACCGATGGTTGCGAGTGCTGCTTTGCTTTCTGGTGGGTCTGCCAGGCTGGCACCAGCTGGGACATGTCAGCCTCGGAGAGCTGGCTGCCTGCGCTCCTCTGCCTGGTGATGGGCCACACAGCTCCCATGTCTCAGGATGGACCCCCAGGGCAGGGGCCAAGAGCAAGCAGGGCTGAAGGTGTGCCCTTAGCGCATTCCGTTGGTCAGACAAGAAGTCAGGGCTCTCATCTTACCATCACACACCAGACAAGACCTCAGGGCTGAGGCTGTCCTATAGCTTAGGTCAGATCCTCACCTGGTTTAACTCCTGTGACAGGAAACTGTTGTCATTCAATTCCTCATTCAGTAGCTTTGTGATGGCTATTGCTGCAGCATCTCCCTGCCTCCCGGTCTTGCCGTAAGC
This sequence comes from Megaceryle torquata, assembly GCA_024611175.1. Taxonomy (NCBI): domain Eukaryota; kingdom Metazoa; phylum Chordata; class Aves; order Coraciiformes; family Cerylidae; genus Megaceryle; species Megaceryle torquata. The sequence goes on from JANIJG010023522.1 coordinate 11,086, forward strand.
AATGTGATGATTAACTGTCACATGCTTGTTTCCTTCCATCCTCCTCGGGGAAAGGAGCTTGTGCAGCATTGTGTCGAGTTTTGTAAGCCCTGTAGGGCTTTTTGGCCTTCTTACCTGCGTGCACATTGTTCAGCTTCTATGTGCAGGAATGGAAAGAAAAGTTCATTGTGCTGGTGACTGGAGGCAGAAGATTGCTGGGTGGCCATAGAAGTCACCTGGAGCGAGCTGTTCCCCTGGCTGATACCCTTTCTTCTGAAAGCTTTTCACTGTATTTGTTGATAGGAATTAGTTGGGTGGGCTTTTTTTTCCTTCCAACCAACAGATTATTGTGACCCTGCTTCAGTCGTATCCTGGGCTGCATCAAGAGAAGCGTGGCCAGCAGGTCGAGGGAGGTGATTCTCCCCCTCTACTCCACTCTCGTGA
>JANIJG010023525.1:0-25998 GCA_024611175.1 Megaceryle torquata
AGAGGGGGGGGAGAGGGGAGAGGGGGGCGGGGGAGGGGGGGGGAGAGGGGGGGGGAGGGGGGGGGGGGGGGGTGGGGGAAGTGGCTGGGAGGAGGGGGGGGGTTCCTGGGGAGGCTCAGCGGGTGCCCCCGGAGGGAATGGGGGGATCCGTGGGGTGTGTCAGGCGCGTCGCCACTGGGCAGGGCATCATCACGATATCCGCGGGGCCGACCTGTCGTTGGTGACGGTCCTGCGCAGGCGCACCCCGCGCCGGATGGCCACCAGCATGTCTTCGGCCGGGGGGTCCATGGAGGCTGCTGGGGGGGGCACAGGGGTCTCCTCGCTGGGGCCCGAACCCGCGAGGGCACTGGGGAAGGGGAACTGGCCTTCGCCCAGGGCATGGGCGCCGGCCACCAGCTCGCCGATCTTCTCCACCAAGCTGTGCCGGTTGGCGGCCAACTGTTGGTCCTCCTCTTCCTCGGCGGAGAGGTGTTGGCCAGCCCCAGGGTAGACGGAGATCTCCATGGCCCCGCCACCCCAGGCGGTGTTGGGAAGGCTCAGCCGCTTGGGCGAAGCTTTGGCAAAATCCAGGGGGTTTGGCGAGGTGTCGTCGGCGTAGAAGACGCACTCTTCGCTGCCCACCCGTGTGGGGCCAGAGTAGCCAGGGGAGTCGGGCACTGTCGGGGTCTTCACGGGGACAATGGGGGGTCGGATGGGGATGGGGCCAGCGTTGGAGAGGGTACGGCGGACCGAGGGTTTGGTGGAAGGCGTGCGGCGGATGGTGGCCACCCCTGGGGTGGTGCCGGCCGGTAGGTTGGTACCGGTGGGCAGCCCGGCAGTGGAGGCGGGACGCTTGGTCTGGATCATCCGCCGGTAGTTCTGAGCAATGTTGCTGTTGCGCGGGATGGTGGAGGACTTGTCAAAGTCGCTCTGGGGGTCACACTCCACGTCGCCGTTCACCGAGTAGCAGTCGTAGTCAGAGCCTGGGGAGGGGGAGGCATGGTCACACAATAACCCCAACCATCATGTTGAGATTACAACCAAACCCAGCAGGCACCATCGCAACGTGATCACAACAAGCCCCAGCAATGACCATTCACAACTGGCCTTAGTTATCACCACCACACGGTCATAGTCAAACCCAACCATCACCATCACAATCACCCCAACCACCACCATCACAACATGGTCACAGCCAAACTCCGCCATCATGTGCTCACAACTGGCTCAGCCAACACAATCACAGCAAAACGCAACTGTCCCCATGGTTACTTGATCTCCAACCTCCATCTCTGCTGTCATCACTCACCATCTGCTACCATCTCCACAAACACGTCACCGCAAACCATCACCAGCCACATTCCATGTAGTGCTACCTGTCATTGCACTGGCACAACCATAGCTGTCACGACCCAGCTATCACCCAACTAACCCAGAGCCCTCATGGTTACCATGTGGCAATGAGGCTTGTGTCGCACTGTGAACTGCCAATGCGTACAATCATCAGAACTTCATCGCATGGGATGTGACCACAGCCTGAGGACCACCACTTCTGCCTTCCCCTTCCCCTCTCCAGGTGCCATTTTGGCTGCCACTGGCCATGGTGAGGGAGGTACCTTGGGAAGGGATGGTGTCCTCAGAGCAGGATGGGGTGGTGGTCTGTGTGCTGTAGCCACTGGAGTACTGCAGCGAGTCCCGGCTGCTCTTCTGGTGCTCCAGGCTCAGTCCCCGGGTCAAGACCATGGCCAGGTCGCTGGCAGCGGGGGACACCTCCTCCCCGTGCTACAGAGACAAGGAGATACCATCAGCAACCCTCATTCCTCTCTTGGTAGCCCCCTAAGAGCCCAACCACCTCTGTGCTCGCCATGCTGGAGCTCGTACCTTGGCAGCGATCGTAGCTGGTGACATCCGGGGCCTGGGAGAGTCCTCGGCACCGATGGCCGGGTAGCCAGTGGTGGGCAAGCCCATCTCGGCTTCCCGCAGGTGCTCCACACGGTCCTTGCGCCGCTGCAGGGTGGGAACCACCGGCTGGTCATAGGGGCTGGCCTTGGACCAGTCCTGCAACAGGCAAGGCACCGGGTGACGCTGGGGGACACGGGGAGTGGGAGGTGACAGCAGGGCAGGGTGGGAGGGGACAGGAACCAATGTCCTCTGAGCCATGGGACGCTGCCCAGGGGGCTCTGCCCAACAGTGTGGTGGGATGGGGGGGATCTGGGGGCTTAACCCCACAAGGTGTGGAGGGACCCATGCGTGAAATGCAACCCCCTGTGGGATGAGGGACAGTGCCCAGGAGGGGCCGAGAGGAAGGGGAGGGTGCTGCTGGCAAAGGCTTCACCTTCCCACCACCTGCCCGTGCCTGATGGTGAGGCGAGGACTAACCGAGGTGGGGGAGCTGCACTCGCTGACTGACTGGCAGGTTTCAGAGGCCTCCGAGGATGCCGAGCTGGAGGACTTCTGGTGGGCCGTGCCAGGAGGCCAAGGTGCGAGCCGGAGCAGGAGAGAAGAGGCCGTCAGCAAGAACAGCTTCACCCCGGGGTGGGGACACACCCCGGCGTGGAGACCCCCAGCTCCCAGCCAAGCAGGATCTGATGCAGTGGCGGGGGCTGCGGAGCTGGCTGGGGTGCTCAGCCCCGACCCTTCCCCCTGCTCACCCTGAGCCCTGCAGAGCCAATGGATGTTTTGGGGAGCAGGGATGGTCCCCACAGGCAAGGCACTGGGACCCCTGGTTAGTGTGGTTATGTTGAGTTGGTGCTGGCAGTGCCAGGCAGCCTGGGGGGGGTGACACCGAGGGATCAGCAGCTGCCGTGGGTGGTCCCGGACCATCCTCAGCACTGGGGTGGATGAGGGGTGAAGGGGAAGCTTTGCTCCACCTGCCTGGTGGGGCACTGGTACAAACTTGGTGATAGGAAAAGACCCTGTTCCCCTGACATGGGGCAGGGATACCTGTGCCCAAACCCCTAGGGTGGGTCACAGGTGGGGTTTCTCTGCAGCGTGGCCCTCAAACAGGGCTGGCATCCCTCAGTATTCATCTCTGACATTGCTGGAGACACGCCTGGGGGGTGGGTCCCGTCACCTCCACACCAGATCCTTGTCTTACAGCCATTCTAAAGAAGGGGAAACTGGGGGGGTGGGGTGGGGGTGGTGATCACTATCCCCTTCCTCCCAGTACCTGGCTGGTGATGTCTGAGGGCATGGGGGAAGGTGGTTTGGAGTAAGTGGCGTCCTGGGAGATGAAGCCGGAGTCGTGGGAGGAGACGCTGGAGAGGCGGGTGGCGGCGGCGGGGGGCTGCGCCAGGCTGCGGTAGCGATAGGTGGAACTGGGTGAGCAGGTCTGAGCCCCGCCGGGCCACGCCACGCCACCCTTGGCACTGCTAACGCTGCTGGGGGGGCGCCGGGGGGGGGACACGGGGACACGCCGGCCGGCAGGGGAGGACAAAGGAAGGAAAAGAGAGTTTAAGACGGAGGTTCGGACCTTGACCTGCAGCCCAACTTGGGGAAACTGAGGCACATGGTCCTCCTGTAGAGTCCCTTTCCCTTCTGGGGTACCCCCAGGGACAGGGGACATGCTGGGGAAAGTGGTGATGGTGACATGCTTGCCCCCAAACCCCCAGATCATCCCCAAAAAACAGAGGATGGGGCACATGCCAGGCACCCATCCTGCCCTGTAGGTCCACCAGCCTCAACTCTGCATCCATCCCAGTGTGCCAAGACCTGTTCCTCCACATTACTGGGGACACGTTGGCCATGTGGACACGTATGTCCAAGGTGGACATGCAGCTCCTGAACATCCCCAAGGGCCATGTTAGGCCCCTGGGGTTAATGAAGGGGGATGGATTTCCCAGCATGGAGCCCACCCCACCATACCTGCACATGCTGGACTTGCGGGAGCTGGAGCTGCTGGGTGAGGATGGGGGAGTCTGGTAAGACCAGCTGTAGTCAGAGCCCTTCAGGTCCTTGATCACCTGCAGGAAGGATGGGGTTCAAGCCCCCCAGAGATGCTCCCCACTGTCCCATCTCCCCCCCCCAGTTCCTCCCATGCTGACCTGCTCGCTGGCGGGGGGCAGCTTGTGCGGCTCTGCAGTGAGCATCACCAGGTCCTCAATGATGCCCTGCAGGTGGGTGATCTCACCCAGCATGGTGAGCTCCCCGTTCTGTGGCCAGATAAAGGGGGAACATCAGCACCGGTTGGGTGCCACCAAATTCCTCCCGTCCCCGCCAACCTAGCTGTGCTCACCACCACGGGCTGCAGGAAGGTGATGAAGGTGCAGAAGCGTCCCCGCTCCTCGATGAGGGCTTTGCGGACAGCTTGCTTCTCCGTCTCCTCCAGCAGCAGGTACATGTCGTTGACATCCTGCAGCGCATTGTCCAGCTGGGGCTGCAGGTCCCCCTTCCCTGCGAGATGGGGGTACCATCAGTGCTGGTCTCCCCTGACATACCTCACCCCCCCTGCTAGCTGCTCGGGGTCCCATGGCCAAGCCAAGGCCACCCATGGGCTCCATCTGGGAGACATCACCCCCATCACCCCATCCTCATGTCCCCCTGGGTGTCGCTGTGTGTCCCCTGTGCCTGTATCCCAGGAGGGTCCAGGAGTACCCTCACCCCATAGCAACCTGGCGGAGGGGAGCGTTCTCCACCCATGGCGCTTAGGGCTGGGGTGCCACTGCCCCGGGGTGCAGGGTGCAAGCTAAGCTAAAAGCGGGGGATGGGGCACAAGGAGAGGATGGACAGACAGACAGATGGAGGCAGCCCTGGCCCCGGGGAGGGGAGCAGATGAGGAAGCAGAGAGGGGACTGGGGGGGGCAGGCAGGGGGCAGCAGTTCACTTACCAAGCAGCTCTACAGGAAGGATGTGGAGGGGAGGGAAGAGAGAAGGAGACAGAGAAAACGTGTGAAAAGAGGCCGAGGGCCGGGGCGCACGCCCCCGCCTCCCCGCCACCCCTGGGGCCATGCCAGCACCCCCTTTTCTTAGGGGGGGCAGCAGACCCCCCCCGTACCCAACCTTCCTGGGGTGTCCCATCTGGGATGCCCGTGGAGGGGCATCCAGGGGTACCCCCTCCTCACCTTTGCGAGCTTTTTTCTGGAGCTTGAGGGTGTCAGAAGATTTTTTCTTGATCTCGTGGCGGGCTCGTTTATACTCTGGGGGCACAGAAGGGCTGTCAGAGGGGACCCCCCCGGGATGATAAGGAGGTTCTACAGAGGGGTCTGGCCAGGCTGAGGTCACAACAACCCCCTGCAGCACTCCGGGCTGGGGCAGAGTGGCTGGAAAGTGTCCAGTGGGAAAGAACCTGTGTGAGGTTGGTCAACAGCCACCTGATGATGAGCGAGTGTGCCCAGGTAGCCAAGAAGGCCACCAGCATCCTAGCTTGTGTCAGCATTAGTGTGGCCAGCAGGACTAGGGCAGGGATTGTCTGCCCTGGACTGGGCACCAGGGAGGCTGCTCCTCAAATCCCAGGTTCAGTTTTGGGCCTTTCACTCCAAGGACATTGAGGGGCTGGAGTGTGTCCAGAGAAGGGCAACTGAGCTGGGGAAGGGTCTAGAGCACAAGTGTGGTGAGGAGCGGCTGAGGGACCTGGGCTTGTTGAGCTTGGAGAAAAGGAGGCTCAGGGGAGACCTTCTGGCTCTCAACAGCTCCCTGACAGGGCAAAACAGCCTCAAGTTGCACCAAGGCAGGTTTAGGTTGGACCTGAGGAACAGTTTCTTCCCTGCAAGGGTTAAGGGCTATCCCAGGCTGCCCAGGGCAGTGGTGGAGTCCCCATGATCCCTGGAGGGGTTTCAAAGCTGTGGAGATGTGGTGCTGAGGGACATGGTTTAGTGGTGCCCTGGCAGTGCTGGGTTAATGGTTGGACTCAAGGATTTTAAAGGTCTGTTCCAATTGAAACTATTCCATGACTCTATGATTTTATCATCAGCACAGAACCTGCCCATCCCATCCATACCTTTAGCGTGGTCCTTGTCCAGCTGGTTAGCAGTTTTCTTCCAGTCCTCAATTCTGTCCTGCAAAGGGTTTATCAGGCTCTCCATGAGGGCGCTGGAGCAAGGAGAGAGAGGCAGAGATGGTGGGACAGTGCTGGAGCTGGGGGGGGGAGCCATGACCCCACCCCTCACCCAGCTGACATCCAGCACCCTTAGTGAGGGAGGGAGGGCTCAGCCTGACCAACTCATGTCACTGATGCCCTGGGCCCCACTTACTTGGTGAACTGCCGGAGCTTGGCCTCGATGCTGCGGTGCCGCATGCACATGCGGGTCAGCGCCGAGCCGATGTCCCTCGTGGCACCTGGGGAGGGTGTGTGAAACACTGCTGGGGACACCCCACACCAGTGCCAACCCAGGTTGTCTACTGGGACCAGGCTGCCTCATGGTGTGGATGACCAATGCTGGGACACTTTGGCCTTATTCCCCAGAGCGGTGAAACTGCTGTTAACTCTGAAGCCTAAGGATGGCCACATGGTGGCAGTGCTGCTGGCAAATCCCGGGAAAAGCAGCAATCCAAAATCCCTAGGTGCAGACTAGTGAGTGAGATTCTGCTTTTTGCTCCCAAAAAAAGCCTCCAAAGATGGCTCCCACCCTTGGCAGAAGTTCTGGGCACTCCCCAAGCCCTCAGCACTGTGGAAGTGGGGGAGCCCGAGGGACAAGTGCCTTCTCCTGCGCCAGGGTGTTCTCCTAATCCCTCTCCTAATGCTCTTATCCCGGTTCCTGCTGTTCCTAATCCGATTCCCCGTGCACTCACGTGCTGGGTGCGAGTCCGCCAGCCGGCCCCCACCCCATGCCCTGCCTCAGTTTCCCCAGGCCACCTCTCTGCCTTGTCCCCCTTCCCCTGCAAGATGTCCAGGGGTGGCCCATGATGATGACTCCCATGGTGCTCGTCCCCAGTACTGCCCCCACTTCTCTTCCAGTGCCTGGGCTGGAGCTGGGGGAGCACTAATCCCTCCCCAGTGCAGTGGGCCAGTGGGTTTGGAGGCAAAGCTGATCCCAGCGCAAGCTGCTGCCTCCACCTCCTCCTCCTCCTCCTTCTCCTCCTCCTCCCCACGCAGCTCCAGATGGCCTGGATGCCGCCAGTCTGCAAACCAGCCCAGGACCATCTGCTTGGCAGAAGCCGAGCGGTGGGAAGCAGCTCCTCGCTGCCAGCAGGCACCCGTGGCGGGCTCTGGGGTCCAGTCCCCACCCCACAGCAGCATGCGGGGGGGGGGCCCACCTGCAGCCTCAGCTCTTCATGTCACCCCTGCGGTGGGTGGGGGTTTGTCCCCAAAGCAGCTGAGCATGGGCTCCTCCATCTCCCTCCATCCCATCCCCCTTCTCCAGAGGCCTCTGGAACCCCCAGCACCCCTGAGGTGAGTGCAGAGGACAAGGGCAACAGAACCTGGGTGCATCCTGAGGGGACAGAGATAGGTGCAGGGGACCAGGAAGTGGGGCTGTGTCACCCTGAACCTCCTCACAAGCAAAGCAGCCCCACCAGAAGATGTCAGAGAAGCACCATTGGGTGGTGAGGAGCAGGATCCCCAAAGGTGCTCATCCCCAGCCTCAGCTGCATCCCATCTTTCCAACCCTGCTTCCCAGGGGATTCTCCACCTCAGGGTGGGGACAGGTTGGACAGGTCTCCACGGATGGTGGAGGTGCTGCTTTCACGAAGCCCATCCCAGCCACATGGGCAAGGGACATCCCACAGGGGACACTTGCCACCCACCCCCCTGCCCAGCCAAGCCTGGTGACACCAACCCCTGGGTGGGGAGGACCCTACCTCGGGTGTTGGTGGCCATGTCGGCCACTTTCTGGAAGGCATCCAGGAAGGCAACTGCGGCCAGCACCGTGGTCCTGGGGTGGAAAGAGTGAGGGGGGAGCTCAGCGGGAGCTGGGCACCCCAGGGTGTGCCCACAGGGATGGGGGCACATGACACCCCATGTCATCCCCCCCAGCCACTCACCTGAGCTGGGAGTGCAGCTTGGTGGCCTTTGAGTTGAAATCCTCCCAGATGGGGTAGGAGCTCTGCAAGGAGGGAAGGGGACAGTGAGAGATGGAGCCCCCTCACCCCCCCGTACCCTCTCCCTGGGCAGGGCAAATCCCCCCAGGGCACTCGGTGGCCATGCCTGGCCTGCTGTGGCTTCTCTGATGGCTCATACTGGTTGAGCACAACCCTTTTGCCTTTCTGGGTTTTTTTTTTCCTTCCTAATATGGCCATGCAACCTTGGCGACCATAGAGACCTCAGGGTTTGGGGAGATCTCTTCCTCAAAGCGGGGAGGGCAGCTCATGGGTTTGGAAATCTGATTGGAGCTGGTGGCCAGGAAAGCTCTGGAACCCTGGCCAGCAACAGAGCAAAGCATTCCAGCACCTGTGGCCTCCCCCAGGACAGCAATGGCCAAAGCCACCACCATGGAGGGCTCCAGCCCCACAGCTGGTGGCTGCAGTCCCCAGCTCCTGCAAGGTCATAAGGACCAACAGGCCAGGAGGGGAGGTCTGGGGACCCCTAGCTGTGAATGGAGCAGATGTGTGGGGACAGGGACAGTTGGGCCTGTGTGAGGCCTGGTGGGGCCACGCTGGTGCCATCATGGCCAGGCCATCCTGATGCCATCTCAATGAAGCCATCCCAGGAAGACCAGTCGCAGCACCCTTGTGGTGAGGTCATCCCAGGGTTGTCCTGGTGACACCATCCCAGCGAGGCCATCTCAGCACTGTCCCAGTGAGGCCAGTCCCAGCAAGATCAGTCTCAGTGGTGTCTCAGAGACGTCAATCCCAGTAAGACCATCCTGGTGCCATCCCAGCAAGGTCAGTCACAGTAATGCTAACTCCACTGTCATTCCAGCAAGGCCAGTCCTGGTATCATCCCAGCAAGGCTAATCCTGGTGCCACCATACGATGAGGTCATCCCAGTACCACCATCCCAGTGAAGCCAGTCAGCGTTGTCCTGGTGAAGTTAATCCTGATGCCATCTTGGATGAGGCCATTCCAGTGCCAGCTTGGCACAGTCAGTCCCAGTGCCACCATCCCAGTGAGGCTATCCAAGTGCCACCATACCCGCAAGGCCATCCTGGTGCCATCCTAGTGAGACTGGTCCCAATGCCACCATCTCAGCAAAGCTGTCCCAGAGAGCCCAGTCCTGGTACCACCATCCTGGTGAGGCCATCCTGGTGCCATCCTAGAGAGGTCATCCTGGTGCCATCCCAGCAAGGTCAGTCTTGGTGCCACCATCCTGTTGAGGCCATCCTAGTGCCACCATCTGATGGCAGTGGCAGGGGCCTGCAAACTCCCCTGGGGTGGCCACCAGGCTGGGACATGGGCACCAGAGCCAACTTTGCAGGATGTGGGTCACCACACATCCCCGTGATCCCAGCTTGGTGGTTCCTCTGGGGACAGAATTTGCACTGAGGGGACACAGAATCAGCTCAGCATTGCATTTTGGGGACCACAAAAGCCCCAATTTCCTCATGAGCCAGCAAAGAAGGGGTGTGAGAAAGCCACTTCACGTATCACTTGTGGCAGTGCCCTGGCTCAGGGCTGTGAGTCCCTGGGGACAGCCATCACCAGAGGGCAGGGCCATACCCCAGGGCCACCATCCCCAGGGCCACCATCCCCGGGGCAAGGCAAGCGGAGGCTTTGCCCAAAGGAGGTGGCAGGTTGTGACGGCTCCAGCCCCCTGTGGTGCCAGGAGAAGGATGTGGATGAGGACAACGGGGACAAGGACATGCCAAGGTCACCCAGGGACGCTGAGCACACTGGAAGAGGAATGAAGCTGGCTTGGGGATGCTGCCAGCTCGGGGACAAGCTTCACTGCCTGTGTCCTCCCTAGCACAGGCTGAGGGGTGCCAAAAAGCCACCTGCCACCAAAAGGTCCCTTTTCCCCCATGTCCCCTGAGCACGTGGTGGCCATTGAACACCCTCAGCTGTTGGGGCATGGTGGGATTTTTCCCTCTCCCCCAGCACTGGGACACCCACATGGCTGGGAGATGGGGATGAGGACAACGCACGGACCCTTAGAGGCCACTGGCGCTAGGCTGGGGCTGTGCAGGGTACGAGCCAAGGGCGGTGGGGGTTTTTTCTTCTCTTATATTCTTTATTTTCCTCATCTTTCCCACCTCCAAATGGCATGAAAATGAATCCAGGCCAGTTCCTTAGGTGCACAACACAATGCTGAGGGCCTCCTGATGCCACGGTGAGGGGCTACTGGCCCTACCATGGTCCCGATAGTGGGCATGTTGCTGCGTGGCCGTGCTGGCACCAGCCAGGGAGGCAACAACACACAACCTGCCCATCTCAGTGGGGCAAATGGGGAAACTGAGGCACGGGGCTGCCCCCCCCCCCCGCCCCCCCTCCACTCTAGAAGGGTTGGCTGCAATGAAGGTGTCTGGGGGGGGGGGATGATCCCCTCAGCACCCTTCCATGACAGCCCTGGCCCCCACCGCAATGGGGAGAGCTGCGAGTTTCTCCCTTTGAGGGCTTTTCCCCAGAGCCCGGAGCCAGAGTCCAGCCCTGCAGAGCTACCGCTGCCCCCCTGAAGGGGTTAATCTCCTTTGCAAGGCTTTTATTATTTTTTTTTATCCCCCCCCTCCCCTGCTTTGGCAATGACAGCATTGTCTGGACTGGGCTGCAGCAAGAAGAGAGGAAGAGGAGGAGGAGGAGGAAGAGAGCTTTTGCCTCCCCAAAATGACTGAGGCTGAACCCAACACTGGGGCCAGCAATGGGAATTTTTGCCCCCCCCCCCCAAGGTGAAAACAACCCGTCTGGTCCCCTCCTTCCCCAGGCCAAAATGCCCTCCCACCCCCAAGCATTTTTTTCTTTATTTTTTTTTTAATGAAAACAAACAAACAAACAAAACCAACCAAAAAAAATGGTTGGGTTTTTTTTTTTTAACCATCCTGCTCTCAGGAAGAGCGGAGGCGACGTCCCCTCCCCACACTGGGAAATGGGAGCCAGGAGCTGGGGGGACCTTTTTGTTCCATTGGTGCCAACCCTCAGTGGGTCCGGATGAAATCCAAAGGGGAGAGCAGAGGGTGGTGGGGGCAATGCGATGCCCAGCATGGGGCTCATGGTACCTGACGTGGAGCAGCGATGCCCAGGCTGTGATACCTGACATGGGGGCCAAACACCCGATGTGGGGCTCTGAGACCCAGGGACGGATACGGGGATGATGTGGGGCTGTGATCCCTGGCGTGGGGACTGATGCCTAGTGTGGGGCCCCGATGCTTGGTATGGGACTGATGTGGGGCTCCGGCACCCAGTGCCAGGCTCTGATACCTGATATGGGGCCCCAGTGCCTGATGTGGGGCTCTGATACCCACTGACAGATACGGGGCTGATGTGGGGCTCTGATATCCAGCACAGTGTCCAGTGACCCCCCGATGCCTGTTACAGGGCTGATGTGGGGCTCTAGCACCCAGTGCCAGGCTGTGGGGCTCTCATACCCAATGATGGATATGGGGCTGTGAACCTCAGCATGGGGTCCGATGCCCGGGGCGGGGGGGGCCCGATGCCCGGTATGGGGCTGATGTGGGGCTCCTGCACCCAGCGCCACGCTCCGGCACCCAGCACCAGGCTCTTGCACCCGCTGCGGGGCCCCGACACCCGCGGCGGGGCTGCTGTGGGGCTTGCGATCCCCGCCCCGGGGCCGCGATTCCCCTGCCCGGGGCTGGACAGCAGAGCCCCGGTACCCGGTGCCGGATGGTCCGTGCCCGCAGCGGGAGCTGCCCGGGGAGGTGAAGAAGGCGGAGGGGGGGTTGCGGGGAGGGGGGCCAGGCCCTGTGCTGAGGGTGGGTGAGGCGTGGGTGGGCACCCCCATGGCCACCCAAGCCCCTTGTGTGTGCCCCCTCCCCAGGATTCTGCAGGGCGTCCCGCTGCCCCCTCCCCAGTGCAGCCCCGGGGATCCCCGTTCTTACCTGGGGGGTCCCCACAGCCCTCTCCCCCTGCCCAGGTCCCTCCTCCATCACGGGAGGGCTGCTGTGCCCCTTGAGGGGCTGGGGGGCAGAATAGGACCCAGGGACCCCCACTGGCTCAGCACCCTGTCAGCCCAGGGTGGGGGAGGTTGGGTGACAGTGGAGTTCGGGCAGACCCCACAGGGGTCCGGGTGGGTTGGGGGTGGCAGGGGGTTGTCTGGCACCCGGGTCGCTCCCATCGAGCGCTCGGCTTGAGTCTCCTTGGGAGAGGTGTGAGCGGCCCGTGTCGGGGGGCAGTGGGTGCGGGGGGGCCCAGGAGGGGTGGCGGCGGCGCCCAGCTCCACGCTGCCTACGCTTAGATGGACACCTCATATTCCCTCGTCTCCTGCAAAGAAAACAGACTGCGAGGGGTTGGACACTCGGTGGTGCCATGGGGTGCCTGGGACAGGGAATCTCCCACCCTGTAGGGTCCTGGGAGGACATTGTAATCCTGGGGATATGTGTCCCATCCTTGTGTGGTCTTTGGACAGATGTCCCAGATGACACGTGGTCTCTATATTGATGTCCCATGCTGTGTATGGTTCCTGGATTGATGTCCCATCCCATGGTGGACTCTGGATGGGTGTCCTATCTAATGCATAGTCCCTGGGATGGATAGTCCCTCAGCTGATGTGGATATTCCATCTCAAATATGGTCCCTGGATAGATGTCCTATCTAACATATGGTTCCTGAAGTGCATGACCCCGTCCCACACCTGTCCCACCCCACACACAGTCCCTGGCACACATGGCCCATGCGATACAGGGTGCCCAGCCCCAGCTGGGGGTGTAGGAGGGCCAGTACTTACTCCTGTCTCATAGGTGGGGTTGTCAAAAGCTGACTCCACGGTGATGTGGTCATAGGGATGGGAGCCAGTGAGGGGCAGCTGCAGGGCTGGCTTCCCCTGGAACCTGTGGGGAGAGGGCAGATGGGAGGAGCAGCAGAGGGGCTGTGGGGACCCCATGGGGTGACGGAGCCACCCAACCACTCACTTGGAGAAATAGAGGTAAATGCCCCCGATGAGCAGGGCCACCACCAGCACAGGCAGGAAGACGGCGATAGCAACATTGGTGCCCTCCAGCGTTGTCCCCGAGGGCACGGCCTTGGCCACAGCTGCCCAGAATTGATGAAGGCTCACCAAGGGGGCAATTCACATCAGCTGCCCCCTTGGGTGCCCATCCGCACCCTGGCACCCCAGGCTGCCCTGGCAAGCCCTTGCCCTTACCGTCCAGGTTGCGGTTGCTATAGAACTCATCGTAGGAGGCTGGAGGGGATGGAAGAAAGAAGGAAAGAAGGTGACATCAGTGGCGAGAAGTGGGGTGCCAAGCAGTGCTGCTGGGGTGCCAGGGAGGGGTAGTGTCCTCTCACCTGCCTTGCAGATGGGAGGTGAGCCGCTCCAGCGTGAGGGGTGCCCAGGCAGGCAGCGCAGGCTGCCCTCGCCCAGCAGCACCCGACCGGCAGTGCAGGAGAAGCGTAAGGTGGCTCCTGCCGGGTACAACCGCCGCTCGGGGCTCTGCCGCCCACCCGCTGGCACACCGGGGTTGTGGCAAGGCTCGTATGTCTCCGCTGCGGGGCAGGGGCACGGTGGCATGAGTGCTCACCCTCAGTTCAGTAGGATGTGCCTGGGGATGGGGTACCCAACTTACGGATGCACTTGGGGAGACGATCACTCCACTTGGGTCCCCCCGCAGCACGGTCATGACAAGTGAGGGTCCCAGCACCCGCCAGGATGTAGCCCTTGTCACAGACATACTGCACAGTGGCTCCCACTGGGAATTTCGGGCTGGAGACCACCCTGCGGCTGTGCTCGGCATCCCCAGGGTCCCGGCAGGAGGTCACTGCAGGTGGAAGGGACCAGTGGTGACGGTGACCACCAGGGACATGCCATGGGACTTGGGGATGCTGGCAGGCACTGCTCACCTCGTTCGCAGGAGGGCAGGTCTCCACTCCATGTGAGGTCCCAGTGGCACATCAGGAGGTCAGTGCCAGTCAGCTGGAAGCCAGGGTAGCAATGGTAGGTGACTACAGTGCCGTGGAGCAGCTCTGGCTGCGAGGACGTCTTCCAGCCATTGGCAATATCCGGCAGCTCAGGACAGGTGTCATTACGGGGGACCTCTGTGAGGACGGTGGGGTGAGCAGGGTGGTGAGAACACCAGGGCTGATGGGGATGCCAGGGATGCCCTCCCACCGTGGGACTCACCAGAGAAGTGGATGACGAAGCCCTGCCGATAGGCAAAGGCACCAGTGCCAGGGTCAGACTGGAACTGGACAGTGACATCAGCAGTGGAGGCGTAGAGCTTGAAGCGGCCACGGGCACCCGTGTACTGGCCCAGGATGCGTGCTGTCAGGTCGTCCCCATCGTAGAAGGTCAGCACATCCCCCGTGCCCAGCCGCAGCCTGGGGCAGCGGGGCTGTGAGGGTGGGGGTATGCGGACACCTCCCCATCCCACCACCCCATCCCGCGGTTCTCTCTGCACTCACACGCGGACATCCAGCATGACACGCTTGTCCTCCTCCACATGCAGCCCCCAGATGCAGTCCTGGCCCTTGCCGTACGCCTCCGGCCAGTTTGGTGACAGCACCACACCAGCTGCATCTGTCAGCTCCCCACTGCACACCGCTGCGGGCACATGCAGTGCTCAGCACCGCTGCGGAGGCACCCACCATGGTACCCACCAGCACCCGCCACAGCCCACTGGCTCCAGTACCCACTTCAGTGTCCCAGCTCCAGCGCCCACCATCTCTGTTGGCTCCAGTGCCAGCACCCACCATGGCACGGTGGCTCCAGCATCCATTGTAGACGATCCCCAGTTCCAGCATCCACCATCCCTGTTTGCTTTGGGTCCCACCATGTCCCTCAATTCCAGTACATGCCACAGCACAGTGGGTCCAACATCCATTGCGGCCCAGCCCCAGCTCAAACATCCATAGCAACCCTCAGTGCCAGAACCCACAGCACCTCCCAACTCTGGCACCCACTGAGTCTCCAGCTCCAGCCCCACCAGCCCCCCGACCCCAGCACCCACCACGGCATGCTGGCTCCGTCTCATTCCACTGCGGGTCGCTGGGGTCGACGCACTCAATGATGGTGGAGCCCTGTTCCAGCGTGTAGCCTGGGTCGCAGCTGAACTCCACCGTGGTGCCCACAGGGTACCGAGGGTCGCTGGCCGTGAAGTTCCCATACTTGACAAAGGGCTCGTAGCAATGTCCCTGCTCGAAGGCTGTGGGCAGAGGGGCAAAGGTCTGTGGGGGTCAGGCAGATGCAGGGATGCCCAGGTGACCCCCTGTGCCTCAGTCCCGTACCCTCGTAGCGCAGTGCCATGCCTGCAGCAGCCCCGCTGCTGTCAGTGGTGAGCTCCACAAAAAAGTGGCGTGCGGTGCTGAGCAGCCCCTCGATGGGCAGGTACTCCACCTCATAGGAGTCGTACACTGGCGGTGCCTCCACGTTGTTGCCATTGCGGATGATGAGCCTGCCGAGGAATGGCAGGGGCAGGGTGCTGTGCTGGCAATGGCCAACAGGACCCGTCGTTGAACATTATGAACGGCACCCACATTTGGTCATGGTCAATTGTATCTTCCTTGAATATGGCCTACAGCATGTCTCCTTGACCATGTCCAGTGGCCAACAGTGCCCATACTTGGGCATGGCCAACACCACCCACCCTTGAACCCAGCCAGCAGCACCCATCCTTGGACACAGCCAATGAATGACACCTGTCCTTGAATATGACTGATGTTACTTGTCCTTGAATGTAGCCAACAGCCCCCATCCCCATACTTGACCCTGGGCCTGGTGTGGGGCTGCCCCAGGGTGTTCCCCCCCCACATTGCCCCTGTCCTGGGGCCAAACCTGTCGTCGTCCTCTGCCAGCGAGACCTTCTCAAAGTGGAGGTGCAGGCGGTGGCCTGTGGGTGCCTCCAGCAGCCAGTGGCACGTCAGGTTGTTGCTGTAGTTCCCCGGGAAGCCGGGCGAGACGATGCGTCCCACCGTGGCATTCCGGATCACCCCGCCACATGCCGCTGCAGGAGAGGGACTGTGATCGGCCAGCTGTGCCTTGCCGGCTGTGCCATGTCCCCCTGGTGCCAGTGCTTACCGAGACAGAGGGGCTCGCGGGCGCTCCAGAAGGGCCGCGTGGCGTTGCGACAGGCGAGCCGGTGGGCACCCTGCAGCTGGTAGCCAGGGGCACAGCGGAAGCGGGCATCCCCACCGGGGTGCAGGCTGCTGACCGAGACCTCCCCGAAAGCCGGCCGTGCCGGGAAGGGGCAGCTCAGCAGGTAGGCTGGGGGCAGGCAATGGCATTATGGGGTGAGACAACCAACCCTCCCAGGACTCCAGCCCACCCTGCCCCCAGCACCCACCTCCCAAGCCCTCTTTGAGTGCCCAGGTGCTTCAGGGTTAGGTGACATGGTGCCTAGCTATGGCTGCTAGTAATGATGCTAAATGAGCCCATAATTGCTCATGACAATTAGATCTCCATTAACATTCTTTGCCTGGTTGGTGCCTGTTTAACCCACCAGTGGCACAGATTAAATCCAGTGCACATCACCATGCTCTAAATTAACACCGTGCTGGTGGGGGAGCCTCTGGGGGGTACCAGGAGGTCTGTGCTGGCAGCAAACACTGCCCCATACCTTGGTAGTGGAAGTGGTAGGAGCCAGGTCTGGGTGGTTGGGGACTCTGGAAGCGGAGGGTGAGGAGGTTGGCAGGGCTGCGGATGACCTGACCCCGCATCAGGAAGGACTCATTGGCCAGTAGGGTGGGCTCCAGGCCCCCCGTGCTCTCCACTGTCAGCGTCTCCCCCTCGGCCAGGCTGATGTTCTGTACCTGCAGGGCATGGCCAGGTGTCACTGGCGTGACAGTCCTTGGGCGGTTTGCCCACAGTCAGTAGCCATGCTGGAGCTTGTCTGTGCACTGGGAAGTGTCTTTCAAACATGGTTAGCAGTGCCATAAATCATCCCGCCGTGGTGAAGAGTAGCAGGACCCAGCCAGTGGCTTTGCCAGAGCACTGCGGTACAGCCAGGCCCACAGCGACGACCCCGCAGACAGCCAGGCACATCTCCAGCCCTCTTGAGCAATTTGCTATTAATGATGGTAATTAAGCAGTGCTGCGTGGTGTCGAGTGGCAGCACTGGCAAGCATTGCTGTGTGAGCTGGAGGAGCAGGGGCTGACCGTGGAGCTCCTGCCTCCTGTTCGCTGTCAGCATTTGATGTGCCACGGCAGAGGTGGAGACACAGCCATGTGCCACCGATGGGGTCGGCACGTGGCCTTGGCACCACAGGCACTGTCACCAGCTTCAGCTCCTGGCAGATGGGTACCGGGTTTTCCTGGTTCTGCACCATGGCATTGCATCCACCACTGCTCCTGACACCCTCTCCAGCTGTAATTATATCCCAAAACTCTGCTTCAGTGATGGGTGCCAGTGCAGCAGCCAGTGGGCACAGGGAATCCTGAGGTATCCCATCAGCCCATGCACCCACATCCCTGCCTCGGCATCCAAGGGTGGGCGATGTCCTGAGCTGGCTCTTCTGACTCAGGAACACAGGGATGGGGATGAAGACAGCGACAGGACCACCTGTTTGCTACACTGTGCATAGCCACACAGCCATGACATGGAGCAGGGGATGGCCCACACTTGCCTGCAGGCACTTGGCATCCTGTCTCACCCGCAGCCCCCCAGCTCACCTTGAGCTCCACACCGTAGCCAGGGTAGACTGAGATGGTGTAGGTGCAGTCCAGGCTGCCATCGTAGGGGACAACGGCTGGCTCTGGGGACACCAGCCAACCCTCGGGGCCCGCTAGTGTCCGGTTGCAGGGGGCTGGCAACAGAGGAGACCCCATCTCAGCTGTGCTTCACCTCAGCTCCCCCCTGGCTCCCTCCCCAGTGCTCACCTGGTCCCTGCAGTGTGGTGACAGTGGTGGTGGTGATGGTGGAGGTGGTGGTTGTCTCCTCATCATCCCTGGGGACGGTGGCAGCCCTGGCATGGGATCTCAAGGATGTGCTGGGTGTGGCAGGTGCCTGTCTGGGGGATGTGGGGTCTGACTCCAGCACCCTAGTGGGGGTCCATGAGGGGTCGGCACTCGGCACAGTCCCCCATGCCTCCCCCCACAGCCCTGGACGCCCTGCTGGTGTGGTCAGTGGGTCAGTGGGGAAGGCAGCCCTGGGCAGGGCAGGGGTGCGTGGTGGGGGCTCAGGGGCTGGGGGGCCAGGGGCTGGCCGGAGGGCACCAGCAGGCAGGAGGGGGCCAGGGCCAGCGGGCAGGAATGGTGCCTGGGCCAGGTAGTCCTTCTTCAGGAAAGCTTCATGCAGTAGGTCCTCCAGCAGTGGGTGGTGGTTGAGGAGCTTCAGTGTGGGTGCCGTGCTCACAAAGTGAGCCTCTGCCTCCCGCTCTTCTGGTGTGGGCAGTGCCGTCGGCTCCCCTTCGGCCTCAGCGCTCTCCCCAGCTTTCCTCACCAGCCCATTGAAACCTGGGGGGAAGAGAGAGCATGGGGTGCTGGACACACAGGGACTGATGCTGCACTGGGGACCAAGGCTTCATTCTGGACCAGGGATGTGCCATTGACCGATGCTGCATTGCAGGCTGATGTGCCACTGTGAACCAGTGATGCACCAGGGCCCAATATTTCATCACAGACCAGTGCTGTGCCTGATGTGGCACATGAGACCAACTCTTAGACATGAACTGATGATGTGCCAGGGATGGGTGCAGCCCTGGGGACTGATACTGCACCAGGGAGCATTGCTGATGTGGTGTCACAGACCTGCACTGCACTGGGGACCAACATTCATCATGGACCAGTGCTTCACCATAGTCCAGTGCCACCTTAAGGGCTAACACTTCCCCACACACCAATACTGCACCAAAACAGGGAGAGCACCAAGCTCATCAACCATGCACAGTGGGACCTTGCCACAACTCACCCCAGTGTCCCCTTCCCTGGGGCAGCCCTGTCAATTAAGCTCTGACTAATTAATGCACAACTGCAGCTCATACTACACTAAGGGGTGCCCACCCCTCCCATGACCTGGTGGGGACAGTGCTGGGGTTGGGTGGCCCTGGTCACAGCTTGTTCCTCTCCACGGAGATGGCCATTCCTTGATGAGGGTCCCCCAGGGCCCCGCATCCCCGTGGTGAGGCCACAGGGGCTGCACCAGGGGCAGCATCAGAGCCTGAACCCTGGGACCCTGCTCCAGGCCAGCAGTGCAGAGCTCAGCTCCACCAGAGCTCAGCTTCTCTCCATCTACCCTCCAGCCAGGCTGTCCCCAGGCCATGCCAATATGCTGGGGACCCCCAGCACACCAACACTCCACACCTCCCACTTGCAGCCACAAGGACCCCCTCAGCACAGCCCCCCCACCATTAATCCCTGAGCAAACCTCCAGCATGGCCAGCCCAGCTATTTACAGCCCTTAGACAAAAAACAAAACAAAACAAGAACAACCAAAAACCAAACAACAAAGAGAACTTAATCAGCCCTAATGAGCCACCCAGCTTCTCTCCCTGCTGGATCCAGCACCACAGTCCCCTCTCAGGGGGTGCTCAGCTCCCAAGCCCCGTCATGCCACTGCAGGGGGGATGCCAAGGCAGCAGGGATGCCACGGTGGCACTCAGCATCCCTCCTCAGCCCGGTGCAGGGCACGAGGCCACTGTAGCGTGTGGGGACGTCTCGCCACCGTGCACAGGCGCTGATGACACGATACTGCCAATTACTGGGTAATTATACTGCTCTGTAGCAGGGCAGGGCCCCGCGAAGATTAATTACTGTGCGACTGCCACTTTTAAGGGACTATTAAGAGACGTTAGCTTGTGTGAGCAGCATGGGGGGGAGATGCTGGGTGCTGGTGGGCATCCCCACCACCCACCCTATGTCCCCACCGTTCCCCTGCCATCGCCCTGGGATGGTGACAATGCTCTGGGCACAGCAGGGGGGCGAGTGCCTGGCTGCACAGGCTCTGAAAGGTTCACTTGCCCCCCAGCAAGGCCAGAATTATTTTTTAATAGGATCCATTTATTAGAACATAAAAGTTAATGAGTTTATACTGAAGGGCGCCAAAAACTCTTTTAGGCTTTAATAGCAGATTAGTGATCATGGCTGGGCCCTGCGTCACTGCAGCTGCCCCGTGCAGTGAAGACCGGGGCAAAGATGCTCACCCCAGACCCCTGTACTCTCCTGCCCATGGCATCTCAACTGCCCAGGGTGCTGGGGCAGGGGGTGCTGCCCATTGGGACTGCTGAGCGAGGCTGAGCCCTGCAGCAAGGCTCCTATAGCAGGTCCCATCCTTGTGCTGTGGCACCCTGATCTGGGCAGTGCCTGGGCACTGGGTGCTGCCCTGAGCTCTGTGTGTTGCTCTGGGTACCACAGGATGTTCCTGGCACCAGGGAATGCTTGGGAATGGGGATGTTCTTGACATTTGGGGGATGCAGGATGCTCAGGGCACCATGGGAAGGCAGTGGGTGCCCAGATGTTGCCACTTATGCCCCTCAAGCACCACACGATTAAAGCATCCACCTCCACAAATGTCTGTAAGAGGCTTATCTCCAGTGACCGTGCCACAGTTGCATCCCTCCCACATCCTCAGGGTGACAAAGAGTTGGTGGCACAGGACCTTGCTACCCAGCACTCACCCCTCTGGACCCTAGCACTCAGCAGGGACTCCCCAGCACTCAAGGTGGGCACAGACCCTTGCAAAGGGACCATCAAGTCACCACATCAGGGGCTCACCAGGGCCCCTTGGGATGTGTGGCACGTGCCAGCGGCCACAGCAGGACCAGGGTCCTAATCCCTCACATCAGCTTTGCTGGGACAGAGTCTATTAACGTCAGCCAGGAGCCCAGGAGATGTCTGAGACTAATCCGACTGCAGCGGGCATCCACCCCCCCGTTGGGAATCAATGCTGCCTGCTGTCACAAATAAATAAATAAGGTGGCACGTGGCCACCTGGGGAGTGCCGATCGATGCCACCTGCCAAGAAAGCAATAACACAGCGTCCTGCTCAGGGGAGGGGATGGGGTAGGGCCCTCAGTAGCCTCAGGAGCATCACAGCCCTGTGGCATGGTGCTGCTCCGTGCCTCAGTTTCCCTATCTGTAGGAGGGGGCTGTCAGTCTGGGCAGGTGGGAGGTGTGGGCAGACAGGTCTCTGGCACAGGAGGAGGGCAGGGCTTGGGGCGCGCAGGAGTCCAGGTTTATTTTCCAATTTAAAATCCAATCTGGCTTTGCCCCCACGGTTGGGGCCGGCAGCTGTGATGAATGAGCTGTCAGGCAGCCGGCACCACACTCCCTACTCCATGGCTTTAGCCCGTCCCCCCAGCCACCTCACAGTGGCCACAGGAGGGGGCACGTGCCCAGTTGATGCCAGATCCCCCATCTCTGTCCCATACCCTAGTGACCCCGGAGGGTGGGGACACCTGGCAGGGAGGGGACACCCTCCTGCCTGCCCCTGGCTGGGAACGAGGGTGGGTGCAGGCTATGGGTGGGCAGCGTGGGGGTGCGGGCAGGAGGGGGTGGGTGAGTGCAGGCAGGTGCACACAGACACTGTGAGGTTGCAGGGGGGTGCAGGCAGAAGTGGGTGGGCACAGGCAGGACTGTGCATCCAGCTCCCCACTGCACAGCCCTGGTCTTCATGATGGCCAGACAACACCGCTATCAGCAGCCGACCTACCAGCACCCAGTGTGGTGAGCCAGGCACCCCAATGGCATCATCTAGTGCCTACGCTGGCACCCACATCTGCTGCCCTGTGGCCTCCTCCACCCTGGCATTGCCAGCAAGCCCAGATGCCCACAGCCAAGATGGGGTTCCCAGAACAGTAGGGGGAGGGGAAGAGGCCTGATACCCAAGGGCCCACCCCAGTGCCACTGCAGGCGAGCTCGGCCACCAGCGCCAGCGGCTGCTAGAGGAGCCTGGCTTTAATATTCATGGCGGCACAGGCAGGGAAGCATTTGACCTTGTATGTTTTGCGATTCTCCTTGAATTGAACAGTCATTTACCCGCTGACACATGTCACATGTCGCCGCAACCAGTTCCCTGGAGCATCGGGGTGGTGGCGGCCAAGCCCTGAGCATCACCAACACTGGCTGGGCATGAGGGCACAGCCTGGCAGGCACCAGGGTGCCCATCCCTGGGGCTTTCTTCCCTTCCCAGCCAGTGGGTGCCGTGGGGTGCTGGCAGTGCCCCTGTCCCCTCCTCACCGCCCACAGCCCATGTAATCCCGCTTCCCCCGCTCTCCCTGCGGAGCTAATGCATTTGTACAGCAATTTCCCTGAGCGGCGGCGGTGATAAATTGCATGTCTGCTGCTATTTCGGACCTGAGCGCTGGAGCCACGTGGTGCCATGTCCCCCCCCTCTCCCCATGCTGGCAACGCCTGAGTCAGCCCCCCCCAGCCCTGCATCAGAGCCCCTGCCACCAGGCAGCACCCAGTTTGTGCCACTGCAGGGCAGTGCACAGGGTGCAGGGTGCCCACAACACAGGTACCAGACCCCCATGGAGCTCTGTAACAGCTCTGGGCTCCCCCAGAATCCAGCACAGCTCACCCCTTTGGCACACCCAGGGTTGCAGAGGAGGCACCCAGCCCACAGGGCACCCCTGGGTGCTGGGGGTGTCTGCCCAGCATGGAGCAGGAAGCAGGCAGGGAGAGCAGAACCACGCTGCCCTCCCAGCTCCCCTTCCCTCCGCCCGCTGCTGGCAACAGTAATTGAAATCTGGTTGCGGGAGGCGAGCGAGAGCTGCTTGTCGGGCTCCGTGTTGGGCTGCTCAGCCATGTCATCTTCCCCGCAGACACCATTCCCTCCCAGCTGGCGGGAAGCACAGAGCATCACTGCTTGCTCCTGCCAGAGCCAGCACCCTGGGAATCCAGCATCCCCTTGCCAGCAAACCCCACACCCTGCCCCATCACCTCTCTTCCTGTAAGATAACCCATCCTGTTCTGGAAGCCACCAGGGACTGATGCTATGGCTCCATCTCCCCTTCTGCTGCCACCCTCCAGGGCAGCAGACTTGAGACCACCAGAGACCACCCTGCCTGGGCGTCACCCCCACACATTGCCCAGCATCGGCTGATTTGGCATTTCAAACACCTCTCTCCATTTTCCCAGGGTCACAGCAGTGCTCTCGCAGCTGATTAATATTTGATCCCTTCAGCACAGCTCGTTACTGCATCTAAATTATATATGTAATAACCCCCGCTGGCACGGCAGGCATGCGGGCCAGCTCCTGCCACTTCTCACACAGGTGGGGGATCAAGCATGTCCCCATCCTCAGCCAATGAGACCCTCCGACACCTGGGAGGACGCGACAAGCAGTGCTGGGTCTCAGCACGGGGCAGGCTGGCAAGGAGCCAGGCAGATGGACACATCCCTGGCTGCCTCTGACAGGTCCAGGAGGCCTCTTCACCCACACAAGGATGTCTGTGATGGGAGAGATGCCAGTCCCCTGGCTGGCCCTGTCTCCCCAGCAGCTGGAAGAAGGGATGCTGACGTTCCTGTGCTGCTGCCTGCGACTGGAGGGAATCCATTACCTCCCTGGTTATAGGCAGCTTTCAAAGGCAATCTTTCAATTGTGCGCATTTAAAGAATTGATTGGAGGCGAAATTATCCTCTCCCGCCGAAGCCGTCAGAGACACAACTTCA
This sequence comes from Megaceryle torquata, assembly GCA_024611175.1. Classification (NCBI taxonomy): domain Eukaryota; kingdom Metazoa; phylum Chordata; class Aves; order Coraciiformes; family Cerylidae; genus Megaceryle; species Megaceryle torquata. The sequence continues at coordinate 23,501 of JANIJG010023525.1, forward strand.
TCCGCCTCCCCCGGGGCCTGCCTGTGCTCATGGGGGGCCTGTCAGCCCAGGCTCAGTCCCAGCCCCTCCCTCCTTCCCCCCCCCCCCCAGCACAGGGCTGCACACAGGGAGACACAGCCCTGGTTAGCCCCATGCCAGTCTGGAGGTCCCGCTGGTGGCACAGAGAAGTTCCCCCACTGCTCCACACCAGGTCCAGGACTGCCCTTGCCATGCCCTTGCCCAGGCTCCTTTGCACCCCATTTTCCCCCCGCATTTCCACAGCTCTGGCTGCACAAAGCCTGGGGCTGGCAGCGCTGCCTGAAGCGGCACCCTGTGCCAAATCCATCCCTGCCAGCGCTAACCCGCAGCCAGTCCTGCAGCAACCAGGCCCTTGGGAGGATGGTGGAGGCGGCTGGCCCAGCCCACACCCTGCATCCCCGCGGGACAGCCCTGCCCTCCCGCCCTCTGGCTTAAGAGAATTATCCAGATAATCCTGGCCTGGCGGCATGGCAGTGTGGCGATGATGAACTCCTCAGAGGCACGCAGGGAACGAGCACGCATGCTGTTAATTACTGTAGCAGACGCCTGTTTCTTTCCCCAGCCTCCTCCTTGCACTGAGACCCTGACCAGCACCCACATCCCTAGGGACACTGTTTCCCCCAGATGCATTGTCCCTCTGGGCTTGGTACATCCAGCTGATGCTGGACAGTGTGGCACAGCTGATGGGGGCACAGTCAGACCTGTGCCCCCTGCTACAACCCACGCTGCTTCCCATTACCCCTGGCTGCCAGGACCCTAATTTACAAGGAGCACGCTTCAGTGTGGCAAATAGGAACTCTCAAAAAAGCCAGGCCTGCCATGGCTTTGGAGAGCTGGGGAGAGAAAGTATGGTGGGGAAGGGAGAATGGAGCTGTGCCTGGCACCGTACCCCAGAGCTGCACCAGCACTGTGGGGCTCAGATCTTGCTTTCTGCTGGGGAAAAGCTCTGTGGGCACTGGGAGCTGGTGCTGCCCCACAGTGAGGACAGCCCTGCAGGTCACCACATGGGTGGCAGAAGAGGGACAGGATAAGGCCCTGAATTGCCACTGCCCAGAGTCCATCGCCAATCCTCTCAGCCTGGGTGAGGGGTTCAAGACCACCATCTCCACATCCCCCAAGCCCCCCCCACACTAGCTCATTGATGTCAAGTCAAGGCCATGGTGACACTGAGCATGGCTGTGCTGCATGGAAATTGGGGTGCTGGGCTGGGATCCCTGCCTGATGGAGGCCAGAGAGCAGGTAGGTGAGCCCTATAAGCAGCTCAGAGAGAGTACAGGGTGGACAGGACCCTGTGGCTCCCAGCCTTTGGAAGAGCTTAGCACCTCCCAGGGCAAGCCCTACTTCTAACACTCTGGGAAATGCACATGCAGAGTTTAATTAACTTTATTGATATTCAGAAATTAGGGGACTGACTAGAGGTAATTGCTCATTAGAAATCATTAAACTGACATGGTAAGCACCAGCCTCCCTCAGGGGAAGCCTGCCCTGCCCAGGGCCCTGCTCCCATGACAGAACTGGGACACAGACACCCCTCTAGCCTTGGGGTCTCCTGTCAGGGCAGGACATGGGGGTCCTGTGTCCTTGCTCCTCTTGCTGCCTTGTGGAGGGTCCCCCACATATGCACCCCAAAGCAAGCAGGCTGTGGCAGCAGCCCCTGGGTGGCAGAGCGAGACAAGAATAGCAACGGGCACAGGGCCATGGTGCCCTTCCCTGGCTGCCAGATGGGGAGTTTATGTAACTCCCCGCACGCCTGCTGCCTGCAGCTTGACTGAGCTGTGTGGGCAGCCTGCGTCCCACTGCCCGCATCCCCCTGCTCGCATCCCCCATCTCACCAGTGCCAGACCCCCGCCTGCTCTTTACCCTGGGCATTTTGTCCACCCTTAGCACAGCTGCAGTGAACAGAGCCACACCAAACCCCATCATTTCCTTAATCCTGTTTTTTGGGGCAGCAAAGCTGCAAGGTGTTGAGGCTGCTCATGCCCCATGGGTGGCAAAGCCAACAAGCCAAGCTGGGTGTTGGCTGCTCTCCTTGGGAAGGACCAACAACCGACATCCCTATGTCTCCCCTACGCCCTCCCCAGAGCTGGAAGGGTCACCCCAACCGAGGCAGGGAGGGGACAGCCCTGGTCCCCAATGTCCCTAAGCCCCATGAGAGGGACAGTACGGAGGGACTGGCTCGCAGCCCACCACTGGGCATCGCTAGTGGAGGGGTGGTTCGAAGGGCTCGGCAGACGGGGGAGCGGGTCCCGCCGGGCGGTGCCGTTTCTGCCCACCCCCCGGTGCAGCGGTACCCCCCCTCCATCGCCGGCAATACCGGCAGAGGGGCTGTCGCCGGAGCCCACCGGAGGCGGCGTTGCACCAGCCCGGCTGCAAAACGGCTCTGCGCGCCCCCGGCGGCTCCCGCTCCCCGCGCCACCAGAGTGGGGGGGGTAGGAGAATAATGGGAGGGGGGAAAAAAAGCCAGAGGTGAAAGAGTGGTG
>JANIJG010023527.1:10060-34026 GCA_024611175.1 Megaceryle torquata
TTTTTTTTTTTACAAACCAGAAATTTTGAAACCCAGTCCATTTCCAGGCCCCATGGGGAAAAAATTGAAAATCCACCAAAAAAAAAAAAAAAAACCAAAACCAAAAAACACCTCATATCCCTGGCTCTTAAGGAAATGTAGATTTGTCACCCTTCACTCTCTGTATGCTGTTAGATTTTCTCTGTGTTATTTTATGCTGCTCAGACACCTAATGACCTAAATGGTCCCAGGAAAGGGGGATTGGCTTCCTCTGCAAAAAGCCTGGTGTTTATTTGCAATTTAGCTTACCTGACTTGTTTCAAGTGTTATCAGAATGCATCCACCTACTTTCTTTCCTTCATTTTCACTTGGTATCCGAGATTTGCTTGAATTGAGAATGTCTAAAGCCTCAGGCATGATCCTGGGTGTTCTCAAGACTTAAATGCCACTGCTTAAAGAGTTAAAGATCTAGATGGCTGCACTAAGAGGATGATAAACTAATCACTCAGTCACTGCTGGTGAGCCTGGTGTCATTTACTGAAACATGGAATGCATTTAACAATGTAAAAGAAACTCCATGCAGTGCAAAAGCCAAAGATGATTGTTAGATTGTCAAGGTTTACTTTGGAGAAAGTCCTCGGTCTAATTACCTATGTTTAAGCAACAGAAGTATTTTTCCACTCGTTGAAGAAGTGAACATTTTCCTTTCAAGCCACCGGGGGTGTTTTGTTTTTTATGTGACAGGACTGCAGATTCTCTTCAGAGGACTACCAATATTTAAGACAGGGACTCAGTAGAAGAAAGAACTCTTCTAGGGAACAAGTAAGGAATGTTTCCTTTTGTCATAATCACAGAAGAAGTAGAAATAATAATCACAGTACTGGGTACTGCACATTTACCTGTTGATTTGTGTCTTCCAGTTCTGTGAAATGGCTTGAAAGAAACGGACAGTTCTTGGCACTCGACAGAAATTCCTATTTAAAGGCCAGGCTCTGTTTTGGTGTTATATGAAGAAAATGCTTCAAATCATTTTCCCTGCAATCTCTGAACCATGAAGGAAAAGATCCAGATCCAACATTTTAGTCTTACATTTTAGAATTTGGTGAATATTGGCATTTTTTTTTCCCCTAGCCTCAAAATGAGATCTCAGTTAAAGACCCAGATTCCAAAAATTACTAAAACACCAAAGGGAATTTGTGAGTCCCAGCCAGTGAGCATCCAACCTGCAAATAATATCACTTTACTATCTTCCACTGTATTAAACTTGGAACCATACAACTCCAAGTATCTAAGAAGTTGGTACAGGACCCCTACTCAGCATGCAGAGTTGCTGTAAGGTTTTCATCCATGGGGAAAGACAGACCAGAGTGACCGAAGACATTTCTCCAGAGCAAAATGAAGATGTGACCATGGCTCATCTTCATAGATCGGTGTCACTTTGACCTAGCAAACATAGGCAGTAATAGACAACACAGTGACACGGGTTTAGCACGTACTAACAGCTTAACAATTCTCCAGAGGCTCCAGTTGGGGGCTCTGATGTGGCCATAGCACATCCTTGCAGACCAATGTCAATATGACCTAGTAAACACAAGTCATAATAGAGGAGGAAGCAATATCAGCTTTGCAAGCATTAACTGCTTACCAGTTCTCCAGAGACTCTAGATGGGCTCTCTGCTTGTTAGCTTGGGCAAAACTTGTCCCATGGCAACAAAAATGACTTCTGAGGAGGAGGCAGAAAAACACATTCTAATGACACCTACCTCCATGACAAGCCTGACAAGATGGCACATGATCTTTTTCCCTGCTGGGTGGTGGTTGATGGCTCAGGTGGTTCTGCTGATGATAGTTAGGGCAGTCTCTGCAGAAGTAAGGAAAGCTTCAGCCTGAGCCACAGGATCAAAATCCAGTTGTATGGGTGGAAATTCAGCTGATCAAATGGAGAAATCTCCAGCATCATCCCATCCTGAAGTGAACATGAAAAATAGATCAAATTGCTCTCAAACAGAGGCTATTTCCCTGCACACCTAAAAAGTCAATCTAAATGAGTACCTCAGGTCTTGCTATATGCACCATACAGATCTAAAGGCAGAAAAGAAGAATGCTGTTCAAAAGAACCTGCTGTTCCTGTTGTGCAAACCTTTCCCTCTACAAAAGGGCAGAATTTACCCCAGGACCTATGTCACACTTGCCTCCCTTGCCCTTCATGAAAGAAAGAGAGCAAACACTTCAAGATCAAGGGACCAAGAAATGGTTCTACCCATAACAACCAAGAAACTTCTGAAATACACGCACAGCTCCACAGAGCATGATTGCTGCTGCAGAGCAACCTACTTCTACCTCATGTATATGTACATGTATTGTAAGACTTGAAAAACTGCCACTCTCATACTTCTCAGCAGCTAATAAAAGTCCTTGTTAGCAACATCTGGATACAAGATAAGGGAACATTGCAATGAAACATGAGGTATTCAACAGGTTTCTGCAGTGGGTTCATCATCAGTCCTCTGAGGACTTTGCTCCGAAGTCCACTGAGGTGTTGGGGTGTTTTTCCATTGACTTCATTGGGCTCTGAACCAAGATATAAAACCTCCCTGCTGTGTTTTGGACATTTATTTGTGTTTGATCTGTAATAAGATCTTTCATTTCTTTTATTCCTGTAAAAACAAATAAAGCCACAGCACAAGAAAGCAACTAAACACATACTTATCCCTAAGCATATCCCTAAATCTATTCACTTGAAGTCCTTAAGTCCTATGGACTCCTGGGAGAGGAAAGCATATGCTTAAAATTAAACACGTGCTCAGGGTCTTTGCTAATTAGCGATGGCCCCGTGTCTTACAGGGCCCTAAACACATCTTACAGCATCTGGGGTTTTAGGGTCCATATGGGAGAAATTACGTGGAGACCATCTCCAAAGTGCAACTTTTAGTATTGTATCTAAAGTTGGAAGCCCATCTGTCATGGCTGCAAGCCTGATTTTGTTACAATACCATTTACAACTAGGTAAGGGAAGTAGAGTTTCCTAGATATATGTAAAAACAAGACTATCTAAAAACAAAGACTTTTCTTGGCTATTACTACAACATAGTCCCATCATGATGACCAAACTCATCAAAGCAAAGCCGCTTTTTGGAATGCTTGTGTTTACTGGCATCTCGAGAGCAGAAGTGACACACTTCAGCCAAAATATTGTCCCTGGCCTCCTTCACTTTGCTTAGAGGAAGCACTTGTGCATCCTCTAGATTCTGGCTCTTGGAAGATAAGCGAGACTTTACCATTGGGTCAGACAGCAAAAGGAAGAGCATTCCCAGTAATCTGCACAGAGCAAAAAGAGTTTTTCTTCACCACACCTTGTTTATTTTGGATCTCTGCTAAAGAGTGTTAGAACTCTCCACTATCTTGATCACAGACAAGGCCTGAAATTTAACATGTCTGACGGGTCAAATCAGGGTTGTCTCTGTGGTGAGAGAACATTTGGGAAGTTTCTTTGCAAAACAGTCCTTTCAGTAGGGTTTTGCCTGTCTGAGAACTCCTTGCACATTCTACTGATGACTTCACACTCCCGTTAAGTTCCACACGCCAGCCAACTTGAAACCTCTCACCTTTTCAATGTCTCCCGTGCAAGGAAAGAATCTTGTCCTTCTGTGCTCTTCTACACTCCATCTATTTTTCTTTTAACCTATCTCCTTGAACGTCTTTTTCAAGGTGCATCAGTGCACCCCAAGATTCTCTTGGCCCTTCTGTTCTCTCTATAAAATTCTATGCTGTCCTGTGTTTATAGGTTCATTGTTCTACAGGCTGAACACTGAGACCATATTTCCGTGTCCATTAATGAGGAACCTGGATCAGATGTTAGTGCACAACATTTCTCTCAAGTTAGCCAAAGCACGCAGTCTGGTGCTCCTGCTGGCTTTACTATTTATACAGGCTGTGGAAAGACAGGTGATCACTGAACCCAGAATAAAGCCTTCAAAAGAATATTTTGTAAAAGAAAAGTGATTGCTTGAATGCTTTACATCATGTGGCTGCAGTCTTTGATCTGAAACTACATTTACCACAGTTTCACGCTTACCTTTGAGTAATGGGGAAGTTGTGAGTCAACGTGTCAACCATCTGAACCACCACAAACAAAAGGATGCTGCAGGCTGCACTTGCCTAGAAGCTTTAGCAGCATAGTCCTGCACAATCCAGGATCTAGAAAACCACCTGAAATAGCTTCAGTCCAGACTGTGCTGTTTTGTGGCTAGAAAGGAGGGTAAACACAGGAAGCTTCTCTTGGATCCTTCTGCAGCCTCCAGCTTTTAGGGAGACAGTGGTAATCCCCTTAACTCCTTGATTCTTCAGCACCAAAGACCAGTATCATAGTGACTTTTCAGAAGAGATCAAACTTTTCTAAGAAGCATTGGATCCACTTTCTTTCTATCCCAAAATAGTAGATAGAAAGCAAAAGGACCCATTAATTTTCAGCCACTGTCTCTAAACTACGAGACACTCTCAGCTATTATCTTGATTACAGAATCACATAATTACTGAGTTTGTAAGGGACCTCTGGAGGTCACCTAGCTCAACCACTTCCTCAAAGCAGGGTCAGCTAGAGCAGGTTGCTCAGAAGCTGCTGGATCAGTATTTTGATCCAACACTTCCATGCCTGCTTAGTCTGGGATAGTTATTCTCTCTTCCTTCAGTTTCATGATCCAATGGGCAGCCAAGACGATGTAGAGAACGAAGCTTTTAAGAGTACCTGGTCTCAGCCATTTGGTAATGAGTGGCATATTACACAGAGGCTAATACTTATGGAACTGCTGAAGCAGACAAGGCTTAGAGTTCTCTGGGCTCTGGTAGATGGCTGCATATAGGAGCAGCAAAAGTCTTCACCTCCTTGTTAACAACATCACCCTTATAGAGAGAAATAGTGTCAATCCCTAGAGCATTTTTCTATAAAATATGTTTTCAGATGGCCTACAGCCTTGGTTGGTATGTGTTTTTGCAGCTGAAACGGTTGTACTGGTATTTCCACCTCTCTCTGAGCAGCTCAGGTAATAAAGGAGAATATTACAACCAAACCAGAAGGTAAATACTCAGCATCATCCTCTCTGTTGCGTCTCTGGTTGCAGTAAATGTCCAAGAGTTATGATCCACTTTTAAACTACTTTTCGTGGATGGCCTACTCGACTTGTGGGAGAGCAAGGGTTGATATCACAGCAGGCAAACTGATTTTAGAAAGTCTCCATGAAGGACATGCCATATGATTAGAAATTACCTTTCTGGTACCCTGCCCAGTGCTTTCCCAGAGACCCCTTTGCACACAACCTGTGGAAAGGAAATACTGTCTTTCTCCTGGTAGCAGATATGTAAAACAGTTTCCCAAGGAAACTCAGGGAAAGAAAATTTTATTCAATATACCTCCTAAGCCCAAAGAAGAATGGAAGGCTGTGCTCTCGCTAGACCTCAGAAAATTCACTTCTTTCACCACCAGATTCCTGTTCCCAATGCTAACTCTAACCTCTCTGTTTCCCTTCCTTTCCACACAAGATTGATTCACAGAACTTGATTTAAAGGATGTTTATTTCCATAACAAAAATGATCAGGGGTCTAGAAAACATGACCTATGAGGAAAGATTGAAAGAATTGGGTTTGTTTAGTCTAGAGAAGAAAAGACTGAGGGGGAGACATGATAACAGCCTTCAACTATGTAAAAGGTTGTTGCAGATAGGAAGGTAATAAATTGTTCTCCATGTCCACTGGGTAAAAGGCAAGAAATAATGGGTTTAAATTGCAGCAAGGAGGATTTAGGTCAAACGTTAGACACATTTCCTAAGAGGAAGGACAGGTGAGAACTGGAGTAAATTAGTCAAGGAGCTACAGACTTTCTGTCACTGTTGAGGCAGATTTGCCAGGAATGGCTCAGCCCTGGCAAATCTTGCTTTAGAGTAGAGGGATAGGTGAACTCTCAAGGTCCTCTCTGCCCCCTTTCCCTGAATTATATATTTTTACCACTCAAAATTATCATGAGTGTCTTTGTTCCATAGTAGGGAAAGATCAAATCTTTCTTGAACGCTCCCAGAGATTTTTATTGCTGGTTTTGCTTTGTTGTTTGGTTCTGTTTTGGTTTGGTTTGGGTTTTTTTTCTATAGTGGCAGTGCTTTTGAACGCATGAACATTTATTTCTATTTAGACAAATAATTAAAATACATTTTTTTATGGACCTATCCCCCTGCACATGTCTTTTCTTATGGTTCATGCTATAAAGTGGCATGTCTGCACCCCATTCAAAAGCTTTCCTCCAGATAAGAGATGTGGAACCCCCAGAGAAGCAGATCCTGTCCCATCTGGAAGTGATGCCTGCAGACCCAGACAGCGTGAACATCACCTGACTGAGGGGCCTTCCTCTGCCTCAGATCCCTGGATCTCATAGCCACAACCACACACATCACCCCCCATGCACTGCTCAAAATGAATTTTGCAGGAAACACACGGGAGTACAACCAAGAGGTTCCACCTTAACATGAGGAGGAGCTTCTTTAGTGTAAGGGTCACAGAGCACTGGAATGGTCTCCCCAGAGAGGTTGTGGAGTCTCCTTCTCTGGAGATTTTCAAACCCTGCCTGGCTGCTCCTGTGTGACCTGTGCCAGATTGTATGATCCTGCTCTGGCAGGGGGGTTGGACTCGAAGACCTCCAAGGTCCCTTCCAACCCCCGATACCCTGTGATATAATGTTCACAGAGCATGCACTGATGGCAAACCTTGTCAGACAAAGCTCTCCTTCTGAGGTGGGTAACTTAGCACATGTAGGGTTTGGATTTTAAACCTCAGCTCTGCTAGTGCCAGTTGTGTCAACTCATCCAGTTCACCAACAGTGTGAAGAACAATGGAATTGCTTTAAAAAAAAATGCATTGCAACTTCGTGCCACTGCAAACAATCGTTTGCCATGAAAAACGATTTGCTCCCTCAATCAGCATGTGCAATATTCAATATACACAGACAAGGGGATCCTTCTCCACATACTCATTGGTTTAAGACAATCATCCTCTTAGACACACAGACAGAAGAGTAAAAAAACCAACTTCCCTGACCAGTGAAGAAAAGACAAATATAATCATTCAACGGTGAAAGACAACTCCGTCTTATGGCCTCGAGCAAACCAAGATTGATTCGCAACCTAGCAGAACATGAAATGGTTAAAAATTATGCTGCAAAGCAGAAGACACTCATTAATTTTCAGATCTTTCTTTTCATCTTCCCTCCATTTCCACTCTTTCAGAGACAGAGGCTGAGGCTCTGCACAGCAAAGGAAACATTTTCTTTTGGCACTAGATGTTACGGATGCAAAATGGTTCTGGAGCCACCTGTGACTTTTTTGTGTCATTGGCAAAATTATCCAATCTGAGACAATATCTTCAGTCATTTACACCTTAAGATAGCTTTTGTCATTCAGTTTCTTCATTTTTTTAATTTCTTTTCAAATGGCATTAAAATTAACTTACCTGTGGAAGTCTGTGTTGCTTTCATACTTGAGGGCAATCATCACAATTCAGTCTGTCTAAAAGGTTTCCAATTCACTCCATTCACCAGAAAATGCATTTTTAGAGTGGTCAAACCTAAAGGTTTACTTGCATCAAGTCCAGTGAGTTTACCCTCTATAAAAAGGATTAAAAAAAAAAGTCAGAAAAAGGCAAGAATATTCAGGTGTATCTTTTTTTTAACATTCTGATTTTTCATCTGACACACACTTTTGAAACTGTTAGCGTAACTTCATCTTCAATGTATTTTATGCATACACCCATCCACACACACATGCAGCCCACCAAAAATAAATGAAGCATTTTATTTCAGGCCAATGAAACATTTTGTATGGGACGAAGAGATGGGTTTTTTTTAAGAGAACTTCCTTTATCCCTAAGTTCATGCTTTATGAAATGTGTGCAGACATTAATGGCACATGACATTTCCCAAAAGATGTTTTCTCTTCAGGTTTCCAGTTCTGCTTCCTATAAAAAAGTGGTGAGTCCTACAGGTCTTGCTAGACTGGGCTAGTCTGGTAATAGGGTTTGTCTCCCTCTACTGGTGTTGTTTTAGCTGGTAGTGTCTTGAGTGGCTGGAAAATACTAATATTTTCTAAAAGATTTGAGAAATCCAGGTGATGATCCTCATTCAGTTCTCTAATTCCTCATTATTGTTACTGAGACCAAGTACTGGCTGTAGGGACGGGTGTAATTAAATAAAATCACGTTGCTATGTTGCTGCTGCTGAAGAATTGATTTTTCTCTACTCCCACTGGTGTAAGATCCTTTTTCTGCTCTTGCTTAACCTCATTCTTGAATCAAACCTCCCTGGGAAGCTAACAGCTTTATAACCTGAGTATAACCTCTGCATCATCACCACTCCAGTCACATAACAACCTGAGTATAACCTCTACATCATCACCACTCCAGTCACATAACAACCAAAGAGCCATGCTGTAGGGTGCCAACATACAGGTCTGCTTAGACCAGAGCCCACTGAATGAGGGCCCTAACACAAGGTCATCTTCCAAGTTTTCCCAGTCTGTAACTGGCACAGCTGAAATCTGCTCTTAGTTTGTGCATCAACAGATAACGTTCTGCTGGTGGAACCTGCAGTTCTGGCATCACAAATGGAGAAATAAAGACTGGGGGGAGGGGGGGGGGAATACTGATTGCTTTAGGATGGGCTATTCATGATCCTGAAGTTGGACAGCTACTGTAGGTGATCTCAGTGAAAATAAGGGAAGCAGGTCTCATAGCCATGAAACACAGGCATTTAAGTTCAAGACTTGCTCCTTTGACTTTGAGCTGATAACATTGTCAGGAGACAGGTCCTCCATTAGAGAGGACCTTCTGCATGATCTGCTCTAGTTTTGTCCTGCTCTGGCAGGTGGTTGGACTTGATCTTCAGAGGTCCCTTCCAACCCCTAACATTCTGCACTTCTGTGACTCTGTGACTATGTCCCTCCGCTGATGACAAAGGGTGACATGAGCAGGGATGGACACCCCTCATTCTGCCACCTAAAAGTACGAAAGGCAAACCTTGTCCAGTATTCCTGAGATATTAACTGCAATGTGTGGGCTTGTACCCTCAGATTACCATTAAATTCTTGTCTTCCATCTACATTAAGCTGGTGAGGAACCTATTGTAGAGTCTCTCACACCAAGGCACAAACATTTACAGTGATCTGGCAGCACAGCTAGAAGTTGGGAAGCTGATGCACAATCCCTTGTACACATCACATGGTAGGATTCATCTTACCTAACCCTATCTACCTGAAAGGCAAGCATCGGGTCTAAACTCATCATATCAGCTCTCTGAACAGTCAACAGAGAGATGCATTTCCAGAGGGCAACTTATTCCATGACTTTAAGACACCTGTCTTGGTTAAGATGAATCCAACCCTAAGAAAACGTTATCACCTACATTTTTCACTTCAAAATAAAAGATCACTCACAGCTTTCCCACCTGTCAAACAGCAGATGAGATCTGTACTCATCATTCATCTGATGGACAAGTGAGGCTCTAGAGAAGGCAATGGAAATGCCCTGCAACACTTCATCTGAATAAACTATAGCCTAGGTCAGAACAATTACCAATGGTCCCCTGGCCTGATCCTACAAATGCTTTGCATTAATTTAAATACCTTTGCCAAAGACATTTAGGGACTGAACTACTCTGAGCAAAGCTTTGATGGATCAAATCTATTGCTTCCAGTGTGAAAACAGAATCCTCCTTGGAGCAGCTCCAGCTAAATCTCCTTCCTGGGAAATGAAACCTTTCAGTTGCACATTAAAGAAAGTGATCACTGGGACATTCATTTCCTGGGTATAGGAAATAGGCTTTTATGTATAATATTCTTGCTTAGAAGAAGTCTCCCTTTAACTTGTTTCACCAGTGATTCTAAAGATGATGACCATTCAAGTCATGTGTCAGATCCTAATGTAGACTGCATTTACTTTTACATTTAAATGCACACATGCACATAAAAGCAGCCATCAGAGGACCATTACATCAAGAATATACTATTACATCAAGATTTATTTAACTGAATCCCCCATAATTAGGTCATAACATATGATTAAGCAGTTGTTAACTGTGTCATAAGGAAATCTACAAAGGGAATGAAATATTTAAAACAGTAATAACATACCTACCCTGCTTTGCTATTTATGCACAGTTAAACACATAAAAACAAAGGAGCAACTCTTAATTACAAGGACAATTTATTTTGCTGACTTTCTTATTGGGACACATGCCAAACCCACTAGGGGTTGGTTTGTTGGTTGATTTGGTTGATTTTGCAGCAAAAATGTTCCAGCTTGTTGTTGGAGATGCTGCAGTTGTCTGCCTGGAGAAAGCGGAGCGATTCGCAGCGCTAATTTACAGCCTTCTCGACTGGTCAAGGGCAGCAACGAAGTCTACAAATTACAGTTAAAAATAGAGATGCCTTGATGGAATCTCATTCTGGTGGCTTCTAAAGGTGCGGGGCCAGGACCACATACGTCTCATTCCACGCTGTCCATTTTCATCTTTTTACTTTTCCCCTCGGATCCCGAGCTCCACTTCAGTTTTGAACTTACATAGGAAGGCAGGAGGTTAAACCAAACTGCTAACTGTGTCTCTTCAAAACTGACATTTAATACAGGGTATAAATCACTGTGGGAGCCTGTTATTCCTTCAGGAATGCAATTACATAGGGTCAAATAAAACATGAAAGAACCCAACAAGTTTTAAAATGTAGTATGTTCTCAAAAGCAGGCAAGAAGGAATGTAAAGCAGTCCAAATATGCTAACATCCACATGTTGTCCTGTATGAGGGGGATTAGAAGGAAAGGTTTCTGTTCTTTAATGATCATGTTGTTAAGCATAGGTATGTATGCAGGTTCAGGGCTCTCCCTGAATACCAGTCCATCCAGGCAGCTTTGGGCAGATTACTGTATTTATTTAAAGCAGGTGTCTTTTATGTATCTCATTATTTTAATTGCCACTGTAGCCCTATTTAAGATACCCCGGGCACTTAGCACACAAATGGGATATGCAAAAAGGACATTCACCTTTAACTTCAAGGCTCTGGGCTCAGGACACCACCCCCATTCATCTGGACGTTAGGGAGGGACGTTGTGGGGAGAGATAGCACAGTATTGCAAAATCACCTCTTTGATAAGCAAACATCTGCCTGGTTTAAGCCACCTCCCTCTCATTGGTTTGCTTTTGAACCAAAGATGGAGAACAACAGGCACGTACATAAATAAACCTTCATGAAGCCTGTTAAAATCTGAACGAAAGACAGATTAAGCAGGTTCAGCACCTCCTATAAAATCACTCACTGTCACCATTCACATTTCACTCACATTTCTCTAAGCACAGAAAAACCTTTCTGCTTTCATATTTCACCTATGTGTTTAAATAGCCTAGAAGGACAAGTTGTATTGCTAGAGAAGTCTAGCAAATTTTTAAGGTCAACTTTTGCCACCCTCTATTTCACTATACAGTATTTTACACCTTGAATAATTAAGTTAAGCAAACTTTGAAGTTTCTTCATTGAAAATCCAGGCTTTATAGAAGGCAACTATTTTATCTGAAAGTCTTTTTTTTTTTTTTAAACTCAAATGGGTTGTTTTAATTTAAAATGAAAAGCTTTATGGAAGAGTAAGATTTTGAACATCTTAATTGGAGAGCTGTTGAAAATGTTCCCTTTTTTTTGGCAAAAGTGACTCCTCTCCAAGTGCAAGTGATGGTCAAAGGATACATACAAGAAAGAGCACTTTGCTTTTTAAAAGTCTTAAACTTTTTAAGTTGTTTTAACCTTGCTTTTAAAAGTTTTACTTGTCACATTTAAAAATAAAAGTTTCACTTGTTAACCTTCTCCCTAGGAAAGCAATACAAATAACACTGCTTACTAAATGTTTCCAGAGAAAAAAAGAATAAAAAATCAAAAAGAAATATATGAAATCACTCATTTTTAATTTTTTCTCTCTTTCAATTAAGCAGGAAAAAAAAAAAATTGAAATATCTTCACAAATAAAGAAGAAGTAGGAGTTTCCTCAAGATATTTTAAAAATTGCTTTTCTACAGCAAATTTCCTTATGGGAAAATTACAAGTGGGGATGTTTTCCTGCAAAAAGCCCATAGCTCCAGCTAGCAGACTCACAGATTTCACCTCCACTAAGACTGCCAGAATAAAACCTTAGGTTTCTCTCAGTTGTTTTATAGCAACCCACTCATTACAGTTACATGGGTCACCGGTCCTGCCAGCACTTACATATATTCTCAGAACAAAGCCCATGAATAAGCTTTAGCAGAACAAAACCTTTGTTAAAGGCAGGAGTGGCACTACTGTCTATTATAAAGATCATGAAATACTTCCTTTTGGAAGAATATGGTTTTAGTTGCTTAAAATGTTGCCCTGCTCCAGCCATACGGGTGAAATAACTCATGCTAATCATGAGCCTCAGGGTTGGTTTGTGTGTAGGGAGGACTTTTTAATTTATTTTAATTTGTATGAGCTGGAATGACTCACCTGTTTCAGAGAAGGAGGTTTTTGGGAACAAATGCTGCTGAAGGGTTTTCTCCAACGATCCCTCAGCCCTTCAAATGACATGTTCTAGTGTCCTAATTCTTTGCAACAAGGGCTTAACAATTGCTAGCAAGGGAGTCTCCGGATAAAGAACAGATCTTTCATTTGTCATGTGAAAATGTCCTCGAGTGCAAGCAAATTACAAGCGTTTGTAAAACTGCTCCTTGCAGTTATGTACAAGTGGAATGGTGTGACTGCACAGAGACGAGGTCTCCAGCACCGCTTCCCAGGCAGGGAGGAGATTTACAAAGAGTAAATCTAGAAGGGAAAAAGTGAGTGAAAAAAGTGGATAGTAAAATTTGAATTTCACTTCCAATCTGAAGCTATCTTCCATGCTTAGAGAATTCCCCTTTTTTAGTATTGTTTGGAAAACTCTTTACAGGGAGGAAAATCACATCCTCACAGAAAGCACCCACAGAAACTGAGGACACCCTGGTTTTGTACTTCAGGCCCATTGGTGGCAGAGGCACAAGGTTTGTGTGGTGTTGATGACCTGAAGCATCGTGTGACACTCCAATTGCAGTGCCTGTGACACGCTTGGTGCCTGCCACTCTGCCACATTCCCACAGGAAATTAGCTTGGAAGATGGTAATAACCTGGCAAAAGTTTAAACAATTTTCATCCTTTCTAGAAAATCATCATTCCTTTAGTGCCTCCTGAAACGAATGCCACCTTATCATCCAGAGAGGTCTGACATAGAAGTAGCTTATTTCAGCAGCACTTCCCTATTAATATTGGTTCGTCTTCCTTAGGCAGTGTATCCTGGAAAAGCAACAGGTTTTTCAAATACTCGACTTGAAATAGATGAAAACCCCAGATATTTAACCCCCTTTTCAGCAGGGAAGTGAAAGGCTTCCTTCTCTAAACATGAAGCTAACAGAACAGTGTTCTCTCTGGTTTGTGTATACCTGAGCCTCTTCCAGTAGAGACTTCACACACAAGCTTAGTGACAGTGGACGTGCTGCAGAGATGGCACCTGACTGCAGAAACTCCCAGATCTAAGGTGTGCCTGAACAGCCAACATAGAAGTCAAATGCTGAGTGTGTAAAAAGTTAAAGTCCCATCTTTTTAGTTGCATTTGGTACATCCCAGAGTACAGAGTATGCAGTGGTCCCTCAAGGAGAAATACAGAAGTCACTCATCCAAGTAAAACTTAAATACTTGATTTGGGAAAAAGCAAAGCCAAGCCAGCTCTGAATACTGAAGGAAGTAGCATATGGAATCACAAATCTGGTAATAAAACAATATATTGAAACTGATATCTTACAGAAAATAAAATGCAGTGCCTTTATCTAAGGAAAAAAAAAAGCAAAATTGATCACTCACCAGCTCATAACACCAGTATCAACATTATACAAAGCTTCACAGGATAAAGAATCAAGACAGCTGTGGCAAAATGTGACATAGAGGACAAATTTCAGCCAGGATATAACACTATCAGGCTTTGTAGTAGTCTACTTTATCCAAATATAAGGTAAACCCTTGATATGTTGCCACACAAAATTACCAGTTAAACTGGAGAAGATAGGGATAAGTGTTGTAAAGAGGATAATAAATAGGCTAGAATGAGGATGGTAACACGCTGTACTGACAGAACAGCTGACCTGAGGGAGGTTACTGGAGGAATTCTCACTATCAGCCGTGGGCTGCTGGCATTTAACACTGCCTCGACCAGCGCTGCAGCAAAATGTAGCAGTGCTTCTCACCAAATTGCCTGAGGCCCAGAGTTAAAAGACGCCATCAATACCAGAAGGATCAGAATATCATACCTGAGGAAATTATATACAAACCACAAGATCAGTCAGGGACGAATAAAACATCCTCCTACAGTCATTGACATTGGGTAGGGCACTGGTGATTCTTCCTGAAGGTTTCCCTGCTCGTTCGTATTTGGATGAGATGAATTCGGACTGGGGTAGGAGTGGAAAACACCTGAAAAGGCTGGTCAGGATACAGGACTATGCAGTTCAGAGGTCAGCTACAGCAGCCTGGCTTGGTGAAATCAGGTGGATCAAAGGCTTGGAGAAGTCACCTCAAGGGGCAACACTGAGGGATGGACTAAAGGAAAGGTCAATGCTGGCAAGTGTGGCCAAGAATGAGGAGGGGATGATTTCTAAGGATCATGGAAGAGGGGTTCACAAACATGACCCCCAGAGGAGCACCAGAAGTCTGAAGCTACACCCTCATTAGGCTCGAAACGGTTATAAAATGAGGTTGCTTGCTTTCATTTATGGTGAGCTTAGATGGAAAAAGGGAGAGAAAATCTCAAAAACCTGATAAAACCAACACTAAATACAGGCTGTTCAGCAGGAGGAGGAGAGTGCTGAAAGAAGGAACACGATTTAGCAAGCACTTAAAGCTGAGTATCTGTGCTTTCTGCTGATAAAGTTGTGGCTCAAACTCTACTGCCCATTTCTTAAACACTCTGAACAAGCACACATTTCAGTGTAACAATCAGATGCAAAAGGCACTACCTGTTAGATAGGATTTCCATCCCCTAGAAAGAAGACAGCATTGAACTAGAACTGCCCCAGAGATCAGCAAATGCATGAATTACTAAGAAGCACTGTTATCTTAGGAATTAAAACAAGGGTCTGATGTGGAAAATCTAGGTCAGATTCAGGGTTTCAGAGTAAATCATAGACTATGATCATTGGCAGCTGCTGTGTATGCCATAAACACGACGTCTAACCGAGGCGGGGAGACCTTGAGGTTCATATTCAGTTGGTGCTTGATCTGCCTGATCCCATTGGTGGAACTGGGTTTTGACTAAGGATTAGTCAAATTGCTTGGGGACATGGTTTAGTGGTGATGTGGCAGTGCTGGGTTAATGGCTGGACTCGATGATCTTAAAGATCTCTTCCAAACTAAATGATTCCATGCTAGGGATCCTCGTTCCACTGCACACACACACACACATATGCACTCAGGCAGGCAGTCTCATAAACTGTAACTACATGCAGAAATTCCCATATTGCCTCTTGGATATGATCCAGCACATGAAGAGGTGCTTTGGTGGACGATCAGTACCTGCCAGGTACAAAACCTTCTCTTTTCTCCCTGGGTCGAGTTCTGTCATGAGCTGCCCCATTGTCTTTGCAATAAAACTCATCAAAACTCCACCAGTATAAAGTAATGAGCTGTAGCCCTTCCACCACCCTACATCTGCTATTTAAAGCAGGCCAAGAAAACAACCAAGGATGTCAACTCTTCATTCTGTTCCTCAGATCATCAACTCTCTGAAAATAAAATCTGAAAGGCATATGGACCTCCTCATAAAAACAACAAACACACAAACAAACCCTCAGATGAGTTTCCCAAGTCAGCAGGATCTGTCTGCTAATTATTACTGTGCAACTATCCCCTAGCCAGAAATTACCCAAGAAGAGGGCTGAGCTCTTCCCCCCCAAGACGGACTGTTTGGACAGGCTGAACTCCTTCATTTCTTGGGATAATGTGGAGGATTTACCTCCCCAAACCAGCATGGCCACAAGACCTAGAAGGACAGCAGGAGACTTGTGGTGGCCAGTGAGGGCTGCTTTTACCCTTACCTTCTTGCCCATGCCTCTCACATGTAGCCAGCATGGGCTCTGCAAAGGCAGAAAACCCCTCTCTTGCTCAGGAGCCCTTGAGGAGATGTTTTGACTTACAGAGAGAGAAATATGGCTAGATAATGGTATCAGGTCTGGAATAATGAAGGCTGGAGAAAAACAGAGAGGGAAATGTCAGTAGGCACAGATGGTTTTGTCTCTGAGGTGCTCACTCCCTCACCAACCCCCTCTGCTAACCTCAGAGCCTCCAGGGAAATGTGTCCATGGGACACGGGAGAAAGGAGACGGGAACAACACAAGGCTACAGCATCCTACACAAACATGACCTTCCCTGCAGACCCGGCAAGACCCGTCCTCTCCTCTTTGCAAAGGGCAGAGGGGAATGATGTGAACCAACAGGGCCATTACCTTCGGCAGATGGGCCCCCCGTGCAGCCCCCACATCTCAGCTCAGAGCTGCTGCCAGCCCCTCTCTTCCAGGCAGAGGATAGAGCTCACCTCCCCATCCAGAAAAAAAAAGTAGCATCTGTGGGAGAAAGACATATGTCTGGCCTCCACCGTGAACCCTGCGCCTGGCAGGAGAAAGCGATGCCGATTCCAGCCCCAGCTTTTCATTCCTGTTGTAACAGTCATAAACGCCTGCTGAAACCTAAGAAGAACAAGACTGTAATCCTAATAAAACAACATTCTGGAACCCTGAAAACTAGATGGAGGCTTCTCAGGCCAACTTTAAAATTATATTCTCTTTTCCAAAAGCTGCACTTTCTGTGTGCCGACGGGATGGACGCTGCCGGGCTGACCCCAGGAAGCACTGTGATGGGGTGTTTCAGCAGGGAAAGCACAGGAGGTAGTCCCTGCAGCACAGCAGCCATCCTGTCCCCAAAATTTAGACACAATCCCCCATGCCCAGGCTCTCAAGGTCCCCTCCTAAAATCAAGCTGGAATCTTTTTCTCCAAAGGCAACTTTCTTTTCCAGGTGCCCTGAAAGCTTGACTCGAGAGAGCAGGCACAGGCTGTGCTTGTTTGGATGCAAAAGCTGGTGCAAAGGCACAGCTTTGTGTGCTGAAATCTTTCCCTCCCCATTTTGGACTGTTGTGTTGAACAAAAGCCATAGGACTTCCCTAAAGTGAAGAGGAGGAAGAAAGGGGGTTCAGCTTTCCATCTTCACCATCATGCAGAGGGCAGCTCCCTGGGGAGATGATTAATGGCTGTGCTCACTACCTGGCAGATGCCCCTAGCAGGGCACCACATCAGTCAGTGCTTCTCTGTGGTCCTTAAAACACAGAAGAGACTGACCAGCAATAAGCCTGAGGGTGGCAGATCCTCAGTGACTGTAATTTTGCATCCTCCCCCTGGCACTGGTAGAGCTGGAGCTGCACCAGCGAAGGAGCTGCTCTCTGGAACGTCTGCGTGTCGAGCTGTGCCGGCCCTTTCAGAAAGAAAAAACCCTCTGTTGCCAACTCTTGTGATTTTACTGCAAATCTTCCCTGAGGTTATGTGAAACCCAAGCTCCCGATGTGCCACTCTATCCAGCACTTTCACTTAAAAAAAAAAAAAAAAAAAAGAAAAAGCTGTAGTCCTTATGGTCTTAAAGTAAACACTTTTCTGGAGATGGCCTGAACACATGCTAAAGGCTAAAAGTAGCATTCACAGAATAAAACCATCTCACGATTTTTAAATGACTCTTGCAATTCTGGAGGCCCAACCTGTGATCTAGGGAGTGACCAGCTAGAGAGAACCCAACAACTGACTGGTAAAGCACAGCCTGATGACAAGTATTGCTTTCTTGGTGGTGGAAAGCATTTGGACCTCCAGGACCAACCCAAAGCATTCTATGATTCTATTATCCTATCCTATAGGAATTATAATGTATTATAATTCTATGATTCTATTTGACAGACATCTAATTGTCCCTGCTCAGTGCCGGGGGGTTGGACTGGATGACCTTTAAAGGCCCCTTCCAACCCAAACCAGTCTGTGATTCTATGATTCTAATCAGCTCTACAGTAATGACACTGTAGCAACAACATGAGTCAGTCTCTGCAGGGAATTGCACATTTGAATTGCAAATGCCCACAGGGTGCTAGTTATATTTATCTGGTAAACAGCCTTTTCTATCATCACTTTGTCTTAGAAGCATCAATTAATTAACTCTACTAACTTGCCAATGAAGTAGGAAACATTTTTTCAGGCGGTGGCTGGGGAAGTTTGGAAGGTGCATAGAGGCTCCATATCCCAGCTCCACTCCAGTGAGACTCTCAGGGTCAGGGCTGGCTTCTTAGCAGCTCAACATGGAGACAGAGTGCAAACTTCCCTGAGTAACCCAGTTCCCACCGAGACACCACAAAAAGTGGACAGATTTTCCAAAGAGCTCAGCATGCCCGTGTGCATCGTGCTCTGAAAATCTCATCACCATTGTTCCAGTGGAAAATGAGGGGTTGAAAATCTGCTCCCAGGCCAGAGAGCTGGGCTCTTGAAACCATCCTCTGAAAGGCTAGTCTTGGTGCTGACACAGAGGGCCTCTTTGGCCTTGGGTGAATCATTTAACAGCCACATAAACATACACAGATACACAGCTCCTCCCCATGCCACAAGCCGTTACCTACTCATTACATTAAGATCACTCTTGACTTCCTTACTTGGCCCTGACTGTGGGTGCTGAATTCTTAGAAATCTGGCCCTGAGCTATTTTGGATTGGCCCTGCAGAGCACAGCAGGACAGATAAACCTCAGCTCATGTGTGCACTTAGCACTGCACAAAAGGGGGCAGATCCCGACCGATTCACAGGAGCCTCAAGCGTGGAAGAAAAGAGCAAAAATCTGCCCGCCTTAATTCACTGTTTCTGGTTTATTTTGAGTCTTTGCTGAGTGGAGCCTTTAATCTCTGCTGAGTGGAGCTTTTGTGAAAGGGGTCTTAAAGATTTGGAATGAAATCAATGGACACAGGCAACATCAGAAATCAAAATAATAGCGTGTGTTATAGCTGGCCATAAAAGAGTGAGCATTTCTGACTGCAATACTCAGATGGAGGAGATTCAGCTATCAGTGGATTTCACACACTACATTTTTCTCACTTTAGCCAATATAGGCATCTCCCCTGTGCTTCCTTCTCAGGATCTCTTCTGCGATGGGATATAAGCTGTGTAAGTCACATTTTGCCATCAAATCAGCTAAGCAGAACATTGCATGATATTTCAGTCCACAGAGAAGGAAGAGAGAGCGAGCACTTTCCACTTAAAGAACTAAAAGCTTCTAGTGTCACACAAAGGCAAACTTCACTAACCTTTAGTTTTCCCCACTTCTTAACTGTACACAGATCCAATGAAATCAAATGAGATAATCCCAGCCTGGTGCAGCCTGGAAGCAGAGGTGAAAACCTCCCAGAGCTCACGCAATCAGAATAGAGCTCGGACATTGTCGACTTCCCCCTCAACTATTTCCAAATAAAACACTTTTGTTGCTTGGCTGCTCCTGCCAAATGAGCTAACAATAAAAGAAGGAACTTGCAACGCTTCTATCCACAGGAAAAAAAAATTAAAATAAAATAAAAAAGGAGAAAGAAGTTAAGGTTCTTTTAGGAAAAAAAAACAAAAGGAAAAAAAGGGAGAAACTATAGGCCAGATCCTCTGGCTGGAGTAAATCAGCACAGGCCCAGATCTGTTGCTTTACCCCAGGCAAATTGTGGGCCTGGTGCTATTCTGCATTTCTCAAGGGTAGGGGGTGGTCTCCACTGGAAGATTGCGACACTGCAGGATACTTTTCCATATTAAAAAGGCGCTTTTTAGTGTTTTGTCTATTGCCAGGTTTTGGGTTTATTGAGGACTCATTTGGCAGAGCCACCCTGGAAGAACAATACAGATGTTTTATGGAGAAATAAACTGGGACTTGGGCTGGATTCTTTCAGTGCTGGATTCCACCTAATTTGGGGGAGGAATGGCTCTTTTAATGAAGGGTGCAATCAAAACCTGTACAAAAAGCCAATATGCCCAGGGCAAAGGGAGCAGCAGATACGCTGCCCCTCTCTGCTTCTGCAGCCCAGTGAACTCATGTCTCTGGAGCACAGCAAAAGCCCTCCCTTCTCACATACCTCTTCAGCCAGGGAATCAGCCACAGCTTCATCACAGCTTCCCCTCCGTATCCTCCAAGTATCTCGGAGGGAAGTGGTGGCCTCTCAACAATGAAGAGTCTTTACAGATTAGATCTGCCACACCTTTATAAGGAGATGATCCTGTGGAGACAACAGGTTTTTGTGAGCTCTCCCTCAGCAGGGACCCACAGTCATCTTCTTAATTAGTAGCGTTTTTCAAATGGCAGCTCCTGGAGCACTTTAGAGATGATGTAGAACCTTCACTCATGAAAGACTGTGAAGGTAGGGTTGAAAAACTTTCTGTCCACTCACAGCCAGCTATGGCTGGGCAGGTTGGGCTCACTTCCCTGCAAGGAAGGCAATGCCAGATGACTGAAAAATCCAAGTTTATTGCTTATTGTCAGCTACTTCTTTTCACCCTATCCTTCTGCCAATGTGCCTAATTAAAATATCCAACTCAATTTGCTACCTAATCCACTTTGTTTAGTCTCCACTCCACATAACACTGAAAGGAACATGGTGTGAGTACCTGTTCACCTGTGGCAATTGTCATCTACAGAGGAAAGTGCTCACCTCTGCAGCAATGCTAAGCACTCACTGTACCCTAGGTCAGATCAAGCCAGAGGAAAGCTGTCAGCTAAAAAGCCTTCTATATCTTTTCTTTGGCTTCTTCCTTACTTCACGTTCTACATTTTTTTTCAACCATCCCTTCAGATATTTTTGTGGAGGTCAAGACTTTGTTTAGCAAAGCAAGGGAGAGAGAGACATTGAGTGATAAACTGACAGGTTTTCTCTTGAGTTATTAAAAGTGGCCAGATGCGCTGGGCTGTGCTATAGAAATGTCCACAGTGGAGGACTCCAAAAGTGAAATATTGGAACAGAATTTACACAAGTTCCTAATCACAGTGTTGCAGGGAACTTCAAGGTACCAGAAAATAACACATGGCCTGAGCAGCTCCAACTAGTTGACAGTTTGCACGTCCGGGGCAGGGGATTGGCAGATGGAAAGAAAAGAGTTTTCAGGGATAGCTTTGGGCCAGCATCTAACAAGGTAGATTAGGCTGAGCCAGCCCTGCCCTTAAGCACGTGCTTAACTTTAACCCCAAACCAGGCACTGAAATACATGGAAAAAACAGCACCCTCATGTCTCACAGGCATTCAAGTGCCTGGTGATTCGAAACAAGCTTATGTGGTGCTTTGTAGGACTGAATCTCAGCAGTGAAAGGAGCCCACCTTTCCAGCTGGAGGTTTGCTTCCAGCACCTGCTCAGGCTGTGTGGGGTCAGTGCATCAGGCTACATGCAGGACAGAAATCTCATATTCTGAAATAATTTCTAACTTCTTCTAATTTATTTGCCTCTCTTTTGAAGTCAACAGCCACTATTTCAAAAGCACCTGTGAAATTTAGCCCAGTAGGAGTGGCTGGAGACATTCCCACCAGCTCTTCCAGAGCCTGGATTTCACTGACAAACTGAAGTTTCTCTTTCAGTTTGTACAGGGGGACTTGACCAGTCTTGGGAAATTCAGTTTAGAGGATAGATAGGTTTGTTTAAGCTGAGGTTTCTCAGCTCTGGAGTAGAAATGGCTATATTTAAGGCAAGGATGCAAGGTCCCTTTGATCCCTGGGGCAAGCTTGTTCAAGGGGGTACAACAAGGGATACAGCAAAGACATGGGGTTGGTTTTGCCTAGCAGTTGCAAATAACAACACATATTTATTTATTATTGCTCCTCCAGACCTATATACTTAATTTTTAGCCACCAATGACAAGATTAACAACTGCACTCACTAACCATTGCTAGCTTCATATATTTAATTTCCTATTTATCTGATGAACACAGTGACAGCCAGTTATATTCTCTGATACAGGTAATTTTTGGTCGGGCCTTCCTTTGTGGTCTCTGTTTGCATGTGCATTAACCTGGGAGTATTAATCAGGTCGTGGAGACACCCAGGAACATAAACCAACTCAAACCAGCCAAAAGATACACACCATGCTCAGAATCAACACACAGAAACCACAAGAATGAGTGCAGCATCGCTCAACTGAACCAGATTGATCACATGCACACTAAGGGAGTCCAAACATAAAACATCTGATTGCCACCAACCTCTAACTACATAAACCTGGGCAAATACTAAAGCACCCCGAGACACAACCAGCTCGCTGTCCCTACCAAATATGATGTTAGCCCCTTGAAAACAAGTTCCTGTCCAAGTAAGGAAATTACTAGCCATGAAAAGACTTCTGATGTGACCGGTGGTCTAAATCACCCTGAAAGCAAAGTTATTCAAGGCTCAGCACTCCCCAGTAAACAGCCCCCAAAGTCCATATCCTCTAAGCCCAGGTGTTATAATCCTTTCCAGAAACAAACCAGATTTGGTGTAATTTGTCCCCAGCTCATACTGCAAGTCTGTTTCAGAGCCTTCCTGCTCTTCATAGTCACAAACCTTCCTCTGGTTTGATCTGAGTGTATTCAGTCCAATTTGTACTATTTTAACTTTGTTTTCTTTAATTTGCATAGCTTATTTTCTTCTCTGTCATTTGCCACCCTGATGTATAGAGGTATAACCATCCCCCTTCTCACCTTTCATTTGTCTAGGTTAAAAACTCCAAGCTGAGTTCATTCTTCTCTCAAATAACAAGCTTTCCATCCTCCTAGCATCTTCACCATCCTTTTTGGTATGCAGCCAGGGTCAAACTCACACGTCAAGAACACGGGGACCAGATTCATCCATAGGATGCCACACGAGGCTTCACCAGTTCCTAGAAAATGGCACACCTGTCTTCTCCAGGAAGAAACACCTCCTGAGATACATTTGAAGTTGTGCATACCTATTTCAAAGCCCATCCCGTGACTGAGCTATCCACATGTGTTCCTTCTCCTTTGTCATCTTCAGCTGACGAGTCTCTAGTTTACAGTGGAAATTCTTATTACTCCCTAAACTCATGACTTTGCATTTTGCACTACTGGATTTCATCTCATTTCTATTACTCCAGTCTTCAAGGTCATCCAGTTCTTTCTGTATGGCACGTCTCCCAAGTTTGTGTCATCAGCAGACTTCAGCAACACACTATGTTTTGTGCCAAGGTCATTCATGAAAATATTAAATAAGATCCGTCCCCAAGATGAATCCTTGAAGAACTCCTCTCATATACCCAGCCAGATACTTTCCCTTTTAACACTACTTCTTGTTGTCACTCAGTCAGTTCTTCAAGCATCATAACAGTAACTCATTCTAATCTCCAGTTTATGTGGTAAACATGCAAATGGCACATCATCAGATGATTTACTGATGTCCAGACTGGTAAGACCCTATTGCATTACTCTTGCCTAGAAAGCCCAGCTATCTATTCCAAGAAAACTGCCATGTTGGGCAAAACTTCTTCCTGGCCTCAAGCAAATCATTCTTGGTGTCAAGTCCAGCTGGAGAGCTGTAACTGGTGGAGTTCCCCTGGGATCAGTGCTGGGTCCGGTCCTGTTCAACATCTTTATCAATGACATTGATAACAGGACAGAGTCTTCTCAGCAAGTTTGCTGATGACACCAAACTGGGAGGATTGGCAGAGACACCTGAAGGCTGTGCAGCCATCCAGCGAGACTTGGACAGACTGGAGAGCTGGGCAGAGCAGAACTTAATGAGGTTTAACAAGGATCAGTGCAGAGTCCTGCATCTGGGGAAGAATAATAAAGTCCACCAGTACAGACTGGGAGGTGATCTGCTGGAGAGCAGCCCTGTGGAGAAGGATTTGGGAGTCCTGGT